>JANDKJ010000703.1:0-23865 GCA_028551335.1 Armillaria sp. CMW 4456 | reverse complement strand
CTGTCACCCTTAGCAATGTAACTGCTTACACTCTATACAGAAGAGTGCACCCTTAGGTGTTTATTTGACTTGCATGGACCCTTGCATCGTTTTAATTGCCTATTATGTCACAATTTCATGGGTAGACAGCCACTTGGCATGTCACCACCATAGCCACAGAAACATTAACAAAGACCCATACTGAGACGATTAGGAGTTCATTTAATACTGACATAATACTGACAGCCATTTTATATATCCCAGTTCCCTTCCCATCTAGTTTCCCAGTTTTATGACACACAAAAGACCAGTTAACAGAGACCAAAGGCAACTCAGAGCATTGGAATCTGCAGTAACTTCTCACAAGACTAGAGAGAAGTCCCCCACCAAAGACAACAAGCCAGTCAACGTAGGACAGCCTGATTCATCCAGTACCAAATATGTATAGTGTTTTGCCAGTGAAATTGACACAAGTATGGAGGTACTCAGAAAGCTCACACACCTGAGGAGTGACTTATGAACAAAAACTAGTTGTTCTGTAATACTGACACAAAGCCAAGACACCACTATTCCATTTTGGTTCTTTGCACTGTGATATTTCAGAAGTATCTGACAACTATTCACCAGTTTACATTTGGAGATCACTAAACCATCTGACCACCTCATCACTGGAGCAAGAGGTGGGGAAGGAAGCTGAAGTGACCTGCCTCCCATATTTTACAGATACTGTATTATATTGGCTGAAAATCTAAATTCAACACAAAAAACTATCTGTTTTAATTAGTTATGATGATTTGCTGTGCTTAAGCACATATGTAGTGTAAAAGGACAAAGAAACAAGTTACATAGGTATAGATCCTATTTCAGAATCGGGTAAAAAATTAGAAAGGTAGGATCCCATGATTGAAAAGGATAGTGACAAAAATGATGGTCCAAATTCATTTGATTACAATGACTTCCTGCTCTGGTTGGGCCTCAATGTCAATTACAAGGACTGAGCTCTCAACAGTGGATTCTTCATGTTGAGAGCTTGTTGTACTGTGTGCTGAAGGTGTTTGGAAATGAAGTGATGATAATGTACTTCCATCTCTGTCTTCCCTAGGATGTGTATGGCCTGCTGCTGCCCAGCCAACAAGGAGTGTGGGTGCAATTCCCTGTGTAAGTGTGTTTGAGATCACAAAAAGAGAGTTGAGGGTCATGGACACACCTTTATAATGCCAGCTATAGTATCACCATAAGGTAGCATTGGACTGTTGTGAATAACAAAAGCCAAAGCCAGGACCAGAGATATTGAGTAGAGAGCTGAGGATTCCACCAGTACTTCAATGAAATGATGAAAAACTCCCAGCCAACTGGCCTGTCCACTGGCATGCCTAACACCAGCAACATCCACAATGCAGTATATGATGAGCAAGGTGCAAGATAATGTCGTCACCAGAATGAAGGCTACATAGAGCATGTATGGTACATTTTGGCAGGTATTTACATCCTTGTAGATACAATATATGTACATAGCCCTTGACACTATATCAAAGGTTGTGTAAATAACTATGAGCTTAAAAATGGCAGAAAGGCAGACACCATACCTGTTGCAGAAAATAGGGAAAATATTGGAAGCAGAACAATAAGCCAGTGCTACCCCCATATCATCTAGCAGCACCAAATCTAGAGTCAGAATAAATGTAAACTGATGTGAATAATACCCAGAAGAATTGCACATACAATATATGAGTCAGAAATGATGGTACTGATGAATAATGAACCTTCCAATACCCAAAAACCTGCTGAGGCAAGATTGTATGTATAGTCAAAATATATGGTCCAAATATTTTGTCCATTGTGAACAAATGCATGGTGTATTGATGACCAGTTGCCAGCAACACTTATAGTTAATGAAGCATGAAGGAGAATAATAACAATGACCACAGCTTGTCAAATGTGTGAGAGTTTGTTAATGGCTATGACACCCTTTGTTACAGTTTCTGTTTCACAATAGAAATGCCCTTGGCTCACATATATTCCACAATGTGACAGCAAAAATTCCAGTGTATATACCTGACATTAGTCAAAATCTTCAGGTGGGGACATTGAATGTTGTTGCCTACCATGCAATAGTATGCAGAGGATGGCACTGTTAAGCAAAGCATTGAGATATTGGAATATGAAAGCTTTATCATTGTCAGTAAGATCTGATGGAATGTCTGTTGAAGTTGCCATGGAGGAAGCAAGCCTGAGGACAATGAGGTAGTGGGTTATGAGAATAACATATATGTTTGTTTGTTCATGTTATAAACATTACAACAAGTGATCATTAGCTGCTACAAAAATAGTTATTATCATCAATTTAGAACATGATACCTTACATACCAATAGAGCTTGGCAACTACAAGAGGCTATGGTTGTGATAATTGAAACACCAGTCACAACTGAGGTGTGACTTGAAGTGTATTGTTGCTGGAGACAGCCCTATCTTGTTTGAAGAGTCACTGTACAAGCTGTAAATCCTCAGACCCATGGTCCACCAAATTGAAAATGATGATAGGGAATTGAAAGAAGGTAACTGTTCTAGTGGGTACCAATTGGATATATTACATCATGTCATGTAGGCAAATTTACTATAATATCAACTATCAGCACATGTTACAATCATTACACTCGTTGATCCTATACTTAGTGAGGAAAGTTTTACAGGAAATAGCATCCACCAATGCAAATCATAGTACAGAGATGATATCTGTACTACAATCATCGACTACTATGGGAAAGTCAACTCAGAAACTGCTGCATCTATCATAAAAGAAGGGCAAAAGCCAAATAACAAACATGAACCCCAAACTCATCAATCAAACACTGTCTGAAGTACCTGTACTCATTTGGGGAACTTTTGATGTAGGGGCATTGCACAACATCTCTGATTCCAGCTATCTATGTTAGTGTCAATAGTTCCATATCTGCTATTAGCCAATATATTAGCATAGTAGCTGTCACAGAGTGGAATGGGAAAGGATGCAGGGCATGCATATCACTGGCAGGCCTATTATTTGGTATTGAAGAAATAGGCTTAGTACCTGTGAGAGCTCCTGTATTGACAGGCTTCCACAGTGCAGACAAGTTAAATAGCATGAAGGTACATCCAAGTTATATGAGATCTCATGAGATGAGACTGAAATAACAGCTGTGAAGATATTTTGCCTCAATTGCTGGTAGAACAATGCAAGATGCACTGGTGATGTAATGATCACTATATTTGGAAATTTCAGACTTAAACATGTTGTTTCCTACCACAGCATCTATCCACACCATTAAGGCTCTGACTGAGTGCTGCGTCTGAAAGCCTGAAGAATATTGGTGGTTCATGCCAGAGACTTTTAAGCCTAATCTACTCTTCCTTTTTTTCATTCTGGTCCATTTCCTTGAAGGTGATGACAGGACCCAAGGCAATTCCTGCATGTGCTACACAATTTTCCAAAAATCACTGGTCACTGAAGGATGCAGCATAGCAGATGACTTCATAATGCAAGGTCTTTCTATGTCAATAGTTGATCAGCTGCCATGAAAGATAGGAAGGATATATGTACCTGATGCTGGAGTAAGTTGTTTGTTTGTTTCCTGGTCATAGGCTGAAGAGTGCAGACTTCTGTGATAGAAAGACTGTATTACAGCTGTTCAAATTAGAACTTGAAGACCCCAAGTGCATCATCATATGACTTTCCCTTTACGTTCCAATCACTTCCTGTCCCTCTCTGCATCCTTGGCTAGTGTTGTAATAAGTCTCAGGTTCATTAAGAAGGTATGTCACATCCAATACTGCTCATTTTCAGTGGGTTGAACTTTGTCTGCATAGCCATCTTGCTCTTCAGTATCATTGATGCATCAATACCTCCTCCTAGCAATGCTTCTACATCTGTAATATCTTGAATGATCCAGGCTACCTGGCAAAATCCCTCTGACATTCTATCCATACTGCTCATTATTACTGGCAACTTCATTCTCAAAGCACTGGCACAACTCACAGGCTGTTCATTCAATCCCATCGCATTCAGTTTTGGCTGGGTGTCATATTTTCTTAACAAGCTCATAAGTGTCTGTAATGATGGACAACTCATGCTTACACCCAACTACCCTGCCAAAGTGATTAACACACCGAATGGCTGTACACATGAAAATAAGTCATGGGTTTTAGGGAGGCTCTTGCAGGACTCTGAGAAGCTGCTTCCTGATGATGTTGCTTTGAGGATTACTGTAAATGATGCTGTCAGTGAGGAAAGTTTGGCAGGCATGCTGAGTCTATATTGGTGCTGGTGCAGCAGTGTTGTCATGATCATTATCCAGCATGCCATTGCTGCCATTCCTGCTGCACTACACAAGGACTCAACCACTTTATTCATTACCTTTGTGGGAATGGTGCTGGCATTGCTCATGGGTGCACTTCTGCAGTGGCAGCACGAGAAGTGGGCCTATAGGCAGAAGACAAAGGAAGTTTGCAGCATCACAGGCAGAAATGGGACTAGATATGTGATGGTGATAATCGGGTGGCACCACAGGAATGTTCACAACTGTATCTGTGTGTTTCAGCTCACTCAACTTGCATGTTTGTCATTTGCAATACTCTGGTTCATCATTCTCATTTTTGTCACCTTGCTACAGGAGAATACGTGGTATCTGCTCAGTGTCAGATGTCTAGGCATGGTGCAGAACATTTTCATTGTGGGGGCTGAGTGACAGATTGGCATGAGTGGGATCCACCTGAAGGAGATAGAAACACACAAGCAGGAAAGGGTTATGGATGTGCTGAAGAAACTTGAGGAGGACTATCCCAAACTCAGGAAATCTTTGGTCAATGAGTTTTTGCCAGGCGGTCTATGTGCAGATGAAAAAGAAAGGTGGGATGCAGTGGAAGAGAGATATGAGGAGTGTAGAGAGGAACACCCCCTAGACAGATTGGATGAATCCAGTGGAATCATGTCTGCAGCTCAGGCCAGACAATACTATGCGGAGATCATGTGAATCAGAACAAAGATCCCATCAACATCTGTTAGTACACAAGACAATGTCCAAAGCCCTTGATATTGTAACACAAAACCAATTGTTGATGTGCAGATAGTGAATAGTAACTCCAGCAGTGACATTATTTAATGAAGTTGGTAAGTCACAGTTGAAGCATTGCATGCTCCAGTGGACCTGAAGAGTTATTGTGTCAGTGAAATGTCTCAAGATTGTTTGGGCTCATATGCCAGAGGACATGATATTCACTGCTTCATCTCTTTGACAAAGGAGAGAAAGGAGTTTCTTGTAGATAACCCTGTTAGTTTCGAGGCCGTCTCACATTGAATTACAGGTTATCAAATGGCATCAGGGTAAATGAACAACTTAAAGTTCAGAATGCTGAAAGAGTCCATTAAAAAACTAGCAGCTCATCACTTTCAAGTTCTCTTGTGAGCCGGTTTGATACAATACACTCAAAACATGATGCGGCGATGGGGATAGCATTATATGGGTGCCCATCGGTATCATTCTGAAAAAACAGTTCTTTCTCTTCATATTATGGAACTTTGATCAAGACTTTGAAGCCAAGTACAGCACTTTTACTTTTCATTTAACTCATACTGATGACAACGAGGCACCTGCCATAAGGTCTATTTCCCACAGATAATCTTCACCACTTCTCTAGTTCCAATGTTCCTTCACCTCCACTGAAAATGTATGTGCCTACAATCACATGAGGCAACGACATGGCGCAACCAGTACTTCCATGTGGTAAGAAGAAATGAAGGAAGGTGTTAGTACAATCCACAATGTTATCGATGTGAATCCCCTGATTGATAGTGCTCAAGCTCAGAGTACGAGGTACATAAACCATCATAGCTGACTGTTTGGTCATAATCGTCCCTTCTGTAGATAAAATGTCACATAGTAGAGACCACATCTCCTCTGAAACCAAAGTACAAAGGCCAGCCAGTCAATATCCCACAGGTACTTTATATAATTCGCATCTGCAAGGCTCTGGAGGGAGGCAAAGAACTGTTCATCATCCTTGTATGGATCCAAATGGATAAGGTCATAGTTGTTGGCATCAGAACAGATCATGAAGGGTGGTCTTGTGTGGACAGCAAGCTTCAGGGAGCATCTTCAAGGCTGCCACTGGCTTACATCAAAAGGAATCAACTTGACACATGTGCTCTCTAATACTGGCAGGATAAGAAAGCAGAACAGTGTCATCTTTGGAGGGGAGATGTGACACTGCCCACAAACCACCTGAAAGTTTGCAGCAGTTCACTCCCTGGGGACTCAATTTACTTATTTAAAGCAACCCATCAGATCACAAGCTCACTGTGCAGTCACTGGACAATACATCATTTTCGTTCAGTGATAACCACTTCTCTTCACTCTTTTATATGTGTTGGGTATGAAAGGACATGGTTGAGTCATGCAAATGGTAAAAGGCTAGCTGAAGGTGCTTGTATTGATGAACAGAATTCATATTCAAGATCAGAGCATTGACCAAAGGATCATGCAGGCAGAAAGGAAAAGGATTGTTGGTTGGGCACGGCATCTCGGCAAACACCTTGAACCACAAAAATGTCATAGTACATCATCATCTTTTAACACTTTTGTCTTAAGGTCTATTGGTTGGGCATCTCTAACTGTTTGTCAAGATTGCTGGTATGTAGAGGCTAGCACTTAAAGCTCAAGCTTGTGCAAGGTCCTCTTGCTGTCTTCCCATCCCCTACCACAGCACAGAATGATGTGCTGTGTCTCCTATTTCTCAAGGATAACCTCTCACTCATCATGTACCTATGAGCATGTTGTGATTTGAGTGTGATGCACTTCCAGCTGTTAGGCTGATGGTCACTGGGCAGACAAACTCATGAGGAGTTTCTCCTGTCTGCATACTGTATTTATACTATGTACTTCCTAATATATTCCCTTTCTACCCATTTCCTCCACCTTCTATACATTTCCTCCACTTTCTTCCTTACTATTGTTTAGATATGAGGATGAGTGTGTAACTAAGAATTAGAATTGTCTCTCTACACTGAGAGATGAGCTACTTAAATACAAGATGTGTCCATCTAGAAGTTACTATGAATTACTATATATGTAAGTGTCCCATGCCAAATATAATGTTCACAAATCTTTGAGCAGATTCTAGTCCATACTTGGGAATTGCAGTGACATCATCAACACTCCCCCTCAATTTCCATAGTACTCTCCTAATATGTGCGGTGTAAGGTAATTGTGCAGTGGTCTTGCCAATGGTTTGGTAAACAGGTCTGCATAATTATCTCCTGATGCACAGTGGTGGATTTCAACTTCATTAGAAGCTATCCTTTCTCATATGAAATGGTGCCTGATATCTATGTGCTTGGTTCTTGCATGGACATCGGATTTGCACTGAATTTGATTGCTGATTGATTGTCTACATTGATTGTAGTGGCTCAATCAGGTGCTAGTCCTAATTTGGTGAGTAGTGCACGCAACCAGATAATTTCCTTGGTGCAGTGGGCCAATGCCATGTACTCTGCTTCCATGCTTGATAGGGCTACTGTGGGCTGTTTCTTTGAGCTCCATGTAATAGCTCCCCCTGCATACATGCATACATAGCCTGAGAATGACCTTCTATCATCTAAATCATTCCCCCAGTCTGAGTCTGAGTAGGGGACAAGTCCATGCTTAGTCCCATAGGTGATTCCTTGATCAGCTGTCCCTTTTAGGTATTGTAACATGTTGATGAGCCTCAGGGCTCTGTATGCTCCAATTTCGCGGATTTATCCCTTTAGCGGACTTTCAGCAAACCAATGATTCCACACAAGCCCATATATACTTTATAGGGCTTTTCCAATGCTTTCCTGATGCCAATACCTCGGCAATACCCCAACAACTCCAATTTTGACCTAGAGCCGTGGATTTAGTGCTGCCATTACCAGAATAGGACCTAGAGTGCATTGCTGACGTCTCCGGCATTGATGCATCAAAGCGCAAAGGCACAGCCATGCAAGCAGAGCTTCTCGACATTGATCTGGTGATCATAGGGGCTTCATCACAGCAATTTGACGATTTCCGCAGCATGAACACCCTTTGGCAACTTTGGAATTAATTGGTTATTGCTGTATAACCACGAGACATCGACACACACGATACTTTGGTGGTACTCAGTCATTTCCGATGAGTATTCTCAACTCCAACACTATGAATAAGGCATAATCTAATGCCAGAACTATGAAAATCAAAAGCACAGACACGAATAAGACAATGCACAAGACCTGCTGTATATTCAGAAGGTCAGAAACACATATGCTAATGCATAGCCCTTCAGATATACCACAAGGACACCATTTATTTATATCTTACTATATAAACATGGTAATTTCATACTGTACACTAGTTACTCTCTCTATTCTGTTCCCCCACGTACACACATCAACTTGTTTTACCTCAGTAATTCACCCAGCTTCAACAATACTGATAGTACACGTTTAATAGCAATTTTGTTTGCCACAAAGCCGAGCTTGACGTAGTTAAAGCCAAGACGCTTCACCATCATCCATCAACCTAAAACCTTGACTTTCATCATTGCTTTACTTTGTTACTGGCATTTGCTCAGTGTTAGTAAGTGATAACCGTGCAGTACTCACATCTTTTAGTTTTATAGGAAAGAATTAGCTTCAATTTCACAAGATCAGATTAGTTTTAACAGTTTTCATTTTCACAAGACATTAGCAAACCCATTTGGGCATCCAGAGCAGACAAATAGTATTGGATAGTTGTAGGGCAGCTCTATTGTGAGCATTGCAAGGATAGGTTTTGAACAGATTTAGTATTGACAGATTGACAGATATAGGGCAGCTCTATTGTGAGCTTTGCAGGAAATAGTATTGACCAGTTATAGGAATTGATTTGACAAGAGATAGGACCAGACAAAGGAAACAAAGTATAGTTTGACAGAGATTGACAGTTTATAGGAAGTAGGACAAACAGAATCATCACAGATAAAGCCGAGGAGACCAGAAATAAAGACAAGACCCACTATTGCACCACCATAGCTACAGAAACATCGACACAGACCCATACCGAGACAATTAGGAGCTTATTTAATACCAACATAATACCGACAGATGTTTTACACATCCCAGTTTCTTTCCCATCCAGTTTCCCAGTTTTATGGCACACACCAGACCAGATAACAGAGACCAAAGGCAACTCAGAGCATCAGAATCTGTAGTAACTTCTCATGAGACTAGAGAGAAGTCCCCAACCAAAGACGACAAGCCAGTCAATGTAGGACAGCCTGATTCGTCCAGTACCGAATACGTATAGTGTTTTGTTGGTGGAATCGACACGAGTACAGAGGTACTCAGAAAGCTTGTGCACAAACAAACAACACACCTGAGGAGTGGCTTACAAACAAAACTAGTTGTTCTGTAATACCGACACAAGGCCGAGACACCACTATTTCCATTTTGGTTCTTTGCACGGCGATATTCCAGAAGTATCCGACAACTATTCACCAGTTTACATTCGGAGATCACTAAACCATCTGACCACCTCATCAACATATTTCAGGGCTGTGATGTCCTCTGGTCTGGGATTCTGGATGTATTTGCTCAGTTCAGAGACTAGAAATGCTATATCAGGTTGAGATCCAACTGCTGCATACATAAAGGAGCCTATTCCCATTATGTAGTATTGCCACATGGCTTCATCAGCACTCCCTGGATCTCCTTCAGGGATTTTATGGAGCCATACATTCAGATCCATTGGCATTTTGACTGGTGATGTGCTTGGTGACAGGTAGTGTGCAAAAAGAAACCTGACTCTAGATCATCAATCTAGAGTCTATCTCTCACTCTAACACACACACACTCAAAATCACCAATTAAGTTTGAGGTGGAGTACAGTAGAAGCACTCTTAACCAAGATTTGATAGTTTTGTCTCAAATTCAACTTCTATTCAAGGCTTTGTAAATGTTTACACAAGATACACTATCGCGACAGCGAGGTATAAGTGCAAAGGGATTTTTGTAGGTATATTTGAGTTGTTTAGACTTGGATAACTTCATCTAGGTGCTAAAAAGCTGATCTAGATTTACTTTCAAACTGAAACAATCAAAGAACACACTGGTTCTACAAAGAGCACACAGACTCTGGCTACACAAGTTCGCAGACTTGAGACAAAGAAGCACACAGACTTCTACAAAGGATACACAGATCCTGACTTCAAGTACACAGACTCTAGAGCACACACACTCTTCGATTGTTCAAATTCTAAGTTCTCTAGGCTTTTCTACTTTGTCTAGATCAATGTTTTTCACTTGGTTGACTTTGTAAAACTTATTCATGCAGTCAGGGATGTGCACTTATAAAATCCTTTATTTGACTTGGTAGCTATGAGCCACTAGCACAAACAAGGGGAAATGCTTTCCTGCTGTTATGCGTCCAGATGGCAGTAATTTATAGTATGCTACATCTAGGTATAGGGGTCTTGTATCTAGACCATTATGGTATGATACAAGCTTTATTTTTACAAACAATGAGTCATGTATTTCCAAGAATTGTGTGATTCCGAGACGTTTATTCATTGTCTCAGAGCTCCTGCAGTTTATTCTATTATCTAGGAGTGCCCCACTGATCCATAGGTACTCCATTATTCAATCTCAGAGAGCCACATGGCTTCCTTATTCATTCCTCGCAGCAGTGCATGAGTTGCTGAGGTGACTGCTGATCTTCTAGATCGATCAAGGGTACCAAGATTGTATTCCATGATCATGAATCAATCGTGTCAAACATCTCGATGCCTGGTACACCTATTTTTATCTTCTAGGGTTGTGGGCAATGCCGTCAGGTGGTCTAGATCATAGACAACAACCTTAGGTTTTGTCTTGACTTTGGTAGAGGTCCTTTTCATAAGTTATCTTTTGTTTTGAGGACTTAGAGACTGATCTAGATGTTCATTTTACTTCATGTTTGGTCTACTGTCATGGCTGTGTCCCCTAGATTTGACTTAGTGTGTCTGTTTAGGTGGGGAATAGTCTTCTGATTCAAAGGCATAGAGGGTTGGCCCATCCAGGTACCATCCCTGTGTCCATTTCGACTCCAGTTAACTCAACAACCAATCTAGTAGTAAGCTATCAGTGTGAAGTCTCCACTATAGCCCTCAATACAGTGTCTAGATTGCAAATAATGCTTTATTTTCACAAAATTTGTGGGTAGCCTGATACCCAGCATATCACCAGGTTACAGTCTTTCATGCCCATTCTCTCCAATACCTTCTCTAGATATGCCTTCTGGGATAAAGTAATAGTGCCTTTGTCCCAATTCCTATCTATCTTCATGCCTAGGATATGGTTTATCTCTCCCATGTCCATTACATTGAGCTTAGACTTGAGCTCATCCTTGACTTGTGACATGTATTCCCCATTTGGAGTGAGAATCATCATGTCATCAACATGCACAGCAACAACAATTGGTCCTTCTTTCATCCACTTTAGGTATACACATTGATCATTGAGTAATCGGGTGTATCCTAATCCCAAAAAGGTGGAGTTTAGTTTGATATTCCAAACTCTTCCAGATTGTTTAAGTCTGTATAAGGTGAGCCAGAGCTTGGCAACTCTTTTTGTTCCATCGGAGTATTCCAGAGGTTGCTCCATATAGATGGTTTCTTCAAGCTTCCTGTTTAGGTAGGCTCCAATGACATCAACTCCATGCATAATGAGGTTGTTCTGGGCTGCAATGGCTAATAATAGCTGGAATGTGTCAAGTCACACAACAGGTGCAAATGTTTCAAAGAAGTCAATGCCAGGTATCTGGGAATATCCCTTGGCAACTAATCTGGCCTTATGCCTGATGAATTCTCCTTCTCCATTCTTCTTCAGCCTATATGTCCACCTACATCCAATGGTGGTTCTGTCCTTGGGGAGTTCCTCCAATGTCCAAGTCCCCAGGGATGTCAACAGTTTCATCTCCTTGTCCATTGCTTCTTTCCAACTATCCCAATCAGGATGCATTTTTGCTTCTTTCAGGGTCAGCAGCTTATCACTGAGGTTCTCAACAGATTCTAGTAATAGCGTGTAGTCAGCATGTGTGACAACATTTACAATGTCCAGAGTTTTTCTGCTTTTAGGCGTTTTCTCTTTATTGCTGCAAGCTAGTGGGTTGTTTAAAGCTCTATAATCAGGGGCATTAATGGTAGATTTAATCCTCTCTGATTTTTCATGAGGTTGAATGGGTTTTTCATGCCATAGAGGGATTTTTGCACTTGTTTCTGAAGTGCTGCTGGCATTGCCATGGGGTTCTGATCGGTTGATCAAATCTGTGATTGAATCTGTGATTGCATCAGATTCCGGATCGAAAATCAGATCGGATGCTATTTTCGGATCCTCTATTTTTGACTCTTCTATTTTTGGCTCAGCTATTTTGTCACTGCTGCTATGTGGCTCAGACTTATTGTCCCTCTCCCCCTCAAGCTGCATAGTAGCTGGGATGAAGTCCTCTTCATCTGTAGTACTACTAGTGTTGTATAGGGGGGATAAGACATTCCTGGAGGTCTGTACAACCCTGGAATAGGGGTACCAATACCTGTAGGCTCTTGATTCATCACTAAGTCCTACAAATATGCATTTCCATGACTTTGGGTCGAGTTTTTGATGCTTTCCATCCTGAAATAGTACCCAACATGCAGAGCCAAACTCCTGTAACCTGGAAATATCCAGTTTCCACTTCCAGAAACATTCTTCCAGAGTTATGTCTTCATTTAGGGCTCTTGTTGGTGACCTATTCTTTAGGTAAGTGGCATATGCTACCACTTCTGGCCACAGGAACAGGGGTAGTTTATGCTCAATTAGCATAGCTCTGGCATGTTCCATGATTGTTCTATTTAGTCGTTCTGCAACTCCATTTTGGGATGGTGAGTATGCTGCAGTGAGTTGCAGCTGTATACCATTATCCCTCAGGTATTCCCTCAACTCCTGACTAAGATATTCCTTCCCATTGTCAATTCTGAAGAATTTCAGGTCTTTCCCTGCCTGATCCTTGATATATGCCTGGTACTGTTTGACTCTTTGCAGTACCTCTGTGTTGGTTTTCCTCTTTAGAAAGTGGATTATTGATCTCTGTGTTGCCCCATCAGTAAAACTGATGTAATACCTTTCTCCCTGGATTCCCTTGGTCTGGGCAGGCCCCTATAAATCTGAAAAAGTCATTTCTCCAATTTGGGTGAATTTTGTTTCAGATTCTGATGGGAATGGTTCAGTGTGATGTTTTGCCTGTATGCAAGTCTCACAGACTGGGAATTTAGCTGTGGGGTTGTCTATATCCATGCCCTTGACCATTTTCTGGTTGAATAGATGCTTGATGCTCCCAAAATTTAGGTGTCCTAAAGCCTTGTGCCATTCATGCCAAGTCCGACCTCCTGATTTGGCAATGTTGACATGATCAGAATTAGGGAGGGAAATGTCTACCATATACATTCCAGAGATTTTCCTTCCCTGACCAAATGGGGTTCCTTTCGATGACTTCATCAGAAGCTTGTCATCAACAAATGTTAATTTTGCCCCTCCATCAGTCATCTGGCTGAGTGAAATTAAGTTGAATGGTGCAGTAGGACAATGTATAGCATCCTTGAGTGTCACAGCAGTGGATTTCCTTCTAATCTTGAAGGTGATTTTGACAGTTCCTCTGCCTAAGCCTTGAGATTCTCCTACTCCTTTGATAATATGTCCAGGAGTTTCTGTGTAATCCAGGAATAAATTTCTGTCCCTGATTATGTGGCTTGTGCAGGCTGAGTCTGCTAGCCATGAGGACAAATCTAGAGCTGTGAGGGCCATGTCATGTGCAACAAATGCAAATTTGTTCTCAGATTCCTCTTTGGCAATGTTGGCCTGATCCTTCTTCTTCCATTTGGGGTAACCCTTCCCTTGTTTCGGTTTCCCAGAGTTATCCTTGTTACTCTGGCATTCATTGGCCACATGGCCATGCTTCCCACATCCATAGCAAGTGATGTTTGGGTTGAACTTTTTCTTGTTCGGATGGGCTGCTAGGGCTGTATCCACATCAGGGTTCTTCTCCCTTCTTCAGATATCCTCTTGTAGTACATGAGAGATGAGTTTGTACAAATCCTCTAAGTCTGCTGTGTCTATGGATGATATAAATGAGTTCCATGACTCTGGTAGTGATGTGAGCAGTGTAATTGAGAAGTCATCTTCTTTAACTGCATGCCTGAGAGCTGAAAGCTCTTCCTGATAGGACCTCAATGTCCTAATGTGCTCCTCTATGTCTCCCCCTTCTTCACATTGTGCCCTGAAGAATTTCCGTTGGGTCATAACAATCCCAATTGGTCCTTTCTTTTCATACATGTCTTTGAGGGCTTTCCATGCTTCTACTGATGTCTTCAAACCAGATATGTAAACCAATGGTCCATCAGAAACACTCAGTCTGATGCTTGACAGTGCTTTCTGGTCATTCTTTGACCATGCTGCTTTGGCAGTCTCCTCTGCCAGGGCCTTCTTGGTTTCATCTGCATAATCAATTAGATCGAGATCGGTTAGAATGTCAATCATTTTGATCTTCCATGTGGGGTAATTCTCTGTCCTCTTAAGTGGCTCTATTCTATAGACACTGTGTGATTCTGACATTTTTGTAGGTAATGTAGATTAGTGCTATGAGTCTGAAGTTGGCTTGTTTATGTAAGTGGGGATATGTGGGCAGTAGTATGAGGGTTGTTTGTCAAGTAGGTTAGTTTAGCTGGGGCTGGGGCCCATAACCTATTGTTTAGATATGAGGATGAGTGTGTAACTAAGAATTAGAATTGTCTCTCTACACTGAGAGACAAGCTACTTAAATACAAAATGTGTCCATCTAGAAGTTACTATGAATTACTATATATGTAAGTGTCCCATGCCAAATATAATGTTCATGAATCATCAAGCAGATTCTAGTCCATACTTGGGAATTGTAGTGACATCATCAACACTTACGCAGCATGCCGAGACATGCCATATCACCCAAATATTCCAACAGAGTGTCTCGCAATAATCTGAAGAGTTTTATTCACATCCAGTAAACAAATCCTGTACTGTGCCAATGAATAGCAAACAAGCTCTTACTTATTTAAATCCAGACACCAAATTACATACAGAATCAAAGATTCTGACCAGATCATCCTAAAGCTATGTTTTCATTATTGGTTCAGTGTTTCATGTATTTTCTAACCACTCATTAAGTGTTATGATTTCACCCCTATTTCATCATGAGCTCACCCTTATCTCCACACCCAATCACATCCAACCCCCCTATCACACCTCAAGGAGACGGACTATTAGTTTATGCTATCACTGCCTTGTGACAAACATGAGGAACATTATTATTAGCAGTGGACATTGTATTTAAGTAGCATAGCTCTCGCTGGTTAGAACCCAGCTTCGAGCTAAAGTTTATCTATACCAGACTTTCACCAAACTCCTTTGACTAAGAACTTAACTCAGAACCTCCCTGCTCAGATGCTACATGAGACTCAGTCAGGATGGCTCAAACACGAAGCCACTGGTTGTTTACTCTTGTTTGAGTTACTCAGGTCTGGGTCTAACAATTAGCTTGAAGCTTCCTTGTTACCCTTTCCTTATACACTTGCTGTAAAGGAAAGCCCTACATGCCTGTAGTTGAAATCATTCTCACCATCACAATCACTGTCATCCTAGTTGAAGGGGCCATCTTCACCCTAATCCTGTGGACCAATGCAGACTCTATAAAACAAGCCCTTCACCAGCAAGCTAATGACTTGCACTATGCATACTGATACTGATTTTCCTTTAGAAGGGCTGACAATGTTGAACTCTCCAACCTCACCACATCCATGGCCATACCTGCCCCCTTCATCCCGACCATCACGAATGACCAGCAAGGCCTGATCCTGCCAATCGTCCACCACAATGGCAGACTCAGCCTTGAACAGGTTGACATCAGAGGACAGCGACAAGTCCTCCACTAAGACCACTGAACCTTCCCCCCCATGATAACACCTGCTGAAACCAGGGAGCTGGCTAAGAACAGGCAACAAGCCAAAGGGAAGTGGAGGTTTGTCAATGGACAACCCTTCCCCAGGTTTGGCCGACAAGCAGCCAGCCTCCCACCACAACCCCCAGCCCTGACAGGACCCCTCCCCCCCCCACCAAGTAGAGCAGCAAGCTCCCTCACTCCCAGCGTCACCAGAGAATCCTCCAGAGCCTTGCCACCCAAAGGAGACAAAGGGAAAGGGAAGGCTCCTGCCTCAGTTACTGATAGCACCAGGACTGCTCTTCCCTCCACCCCCCAACCGGCCTGGACAAGAGGGGCAGGAGGATGAATTCTAATCTCACAACCCTGCCCCCTCCAGCCCATTAACCCTCTCCCAAGAAATAGTGAGGGACTACCAGAAGGCCCACCAGTGGCTGAGCCTTCCAGAACCAGTCACGATGAAGACAGTCCACCCTCCACCAGCACGGTCGAAGGTGATGGCCCCCCCCCCCAAGACCACTGTCCTCCAGTTTGGGGGACACCCTGTCACTGACATTCACACAGAATATGAGAAGTTCACCCACAACAAGGAGGAAAGACTTGCCAACCTCAAGTGGAAGTATAACCAGAGAAAAGCTGCAGAGCTTGAGAATCTCACCCCCAAGGCCTCCATCCGCTCCTACATCAAATCCACAGTCGACAGCATTGTCAAACTCACCAATCCCTACAAATGTTGGATCCCAATGAACCCCAACCCCCCATCACCAACCTGCTCCGAGACCAAAAGAGGCTTCAAGCAGGTCATCAACAACTGGCAAGCCCAGCAAGTGCCCAGACACACTGGCCCCCCAACCTCTGAGTCTGACAGCAGGCCGTTTGAGCCCACCGATCCCGACAAGTACATCAACTTTGATTGGCTTCATGCTGAAGGATCCGATGATGAGGTGTTCAGATGGTTTAGTGATCTCCGAACATAAACTAGTGAATAGTTGTCGGATACTTCTGGAATATCGCTGTGTGAAGAACCAAAAATGGAAATAGTGGTGTCTCGGCTTTGTGTCGGTATTACAGAACAACTAGTTTTGTTCATAAGTCACTCCTCGGGTGTGTTGTTTGTTTGTGTGCGAGCTTTCTGAGTACCTCCGTACTCATGTCGATTCCACTGGCAAAACACTATGTATTCGGTACTGGACAAATCAGGCTGTCCTATGTTGACTCGCTTGTCGTCTTTGGGGGGGGACTCCTCTCTAGTCTTGTGAGAAGTTACTACAGATTCCAACGCTCTGAGTCGCCTTTGGTCTCTGGTATCTGGTCTGGTGTGTGTTGTAAAACTGAGAAACTGGATGGGAAAGAAACTGGGATGTGTAAAATGTCTGTCGGTATTATGTCAGTATTAAATGAGCTCCTAATCATCTCAGTATGGGTCTGTGCCGATGTTTCTGTGGCTATGGCAGTGCAATAGCAGGTCTTGTCTTTATTTCTGGTCTCCTCAGCTTTATCTGGTTATGTCTCGGCTTTATCTGTGACGATTCTGTTTGCCCTAATCCCTATAAACTGTCAATCTCTGTCAAAACTATACTTTGTTTCCTTTGTCTGGTCTTATCTCTTGTCAAATCGATTCCTATAACTGGTCAATACTATTTCCTGTGAAGCTCACACTAGAGCTGCCCTATATCTGTTAATCTGTCAATAAACTATCCAATACTATTCATCTGCTCTTGATGCCCAAATGGGTTCGCTAATGTCTTGTGAAAATGAAACTGTTAAAACTAATCTGATCTTGTGAAATTGAAGCTAATTCTTTCCTATAAAACTAAAAGAGGTGAGTACTGCACGGTTATCACTTACTAACACTGAGCAAATGCCAGTAACAAAGTAAAGCAATGACGAAAGTCAAGGTTTTAGGTCGATGGATGATGGTGAAGCGTCTCGGCTTTAACTACGTCAAGCTCGGCTTTGTGGCAAACAAAATTGCTATTAAACATGTACTATCGGTATTGTTGAAGCTGGGTGAGTTACTGAGGTAAAACGAGTTGATGTGTGTATGTGGGGGAACAGAATAGAGAGAGTAACTAACTGTACAGTATGAAATTACCATGTTTATATAGTAAGATATAAATAAATGGCATCCTTGTGGTATATCTAGAAGGCTATGTGTTAACATATGTGTTTCTGACCTTCTGACTATACAGCAGGTCTTGTGCATTGTCTTATTCATGTCTGCGCCTTTGATTTTTGTAGTTCCGGCATTAGACTATGCCTTATTCATAGTGTCGGAGTTGAGAATACTCGTCGGAAATGGCTGAGTACCGCCAAAGTATCATGTGCATCGACGTCTCGTGGTTATACAGCAATAACCAATTAATTCCAAAGTTGCCAAAGGGTGTTCATGCTGCGGAAATCGTCAAATTGCTGTGATGAAGCCCCTATGATCACCAGATCAATGTCGAGAAGCTCCACTCGCATGGCTGTGCCTGTGCACTTTGATGTGGCAATGCCGGAGATGTCGGCAATGTGCTCTAGGTCCTATTGTGGTAATGGCAGTGCTAAATCTGCAGCTCTAGGTCAAAATTGGAGTTGTCGGGGTATTGCCGAGGTATTGGTGTCGGAAAAGCCCTATAAAGTATATATGTGCTTGTGTGGAATCATTGGTTTGCTGAAAGTCCGCTAAAGGGATAAATTTGCAAAATTGGAGCATACAGAGCCCTGAGGCTCATCATCCCCCCTAAACTTTCATTATGTCACTCTAGTGGCATAATGCCAAACTAGTGTGTGACAAAATGGCTCGATTTGGCAGATGTCATGTGGCCTCGTGGACTTCCTCTTCTGGGAAGCAAATGCCGGTCCAGCTTCATCCAAATATAGTGCTGCCTCTTCTTCTTGTCTGAGATCGTCATCTTCGACAAGGATCGCCAGCTTCACTATGTCGCCATTGGCTAGTGCACGGGCCATGCTGTGCCCTGTGGAATGTTGGGATTGGCATCGGTATTCCGGGTGACTTCATCATTTTCTTTGCCCTCCTTCGTCGTCACATCTCGACTCTCCACTGCTATCTTCACTTTGTCAACTTCATTCTCAATTCCTTCGTCCAACATGTCTGCCTCCCCTAGCAAAGCCATACCCTCTCCTACTAAGGTCTCCACCAAAGTTCAGTTTGCCGATGCCGATGACGCATCAAATATGTACGAGCTCGCAGCCACCATCCTCTGATACAATACCGAGCACCTGCCGGAGGACCATAACATCAACCATTGGGTGTACGACTCCCATCTGCAGTGGTCAACATGCTGTCAAACTTGGAAGATTGCCGGTATCAAGAGGTCGGACTGGTTGGACATCAAGTTCGCCTTCATCCATGTTTTTGAAGGTATTGATATGGATGCCGTGAAGGATAACAAGTTTGAGTACAATGAGATGGTTTTGAGAGCAGTGCATCCGCTTGACCCTTTTCCTCCCTTCTCTTTCTAATTTCTGCTTTAGCATGCATATGGTCATAGTATGACCATTATTCCGACTGATGACGGTCTTCCCAAGAACGCCTCTCCTACTCCAGATTCCACTCTGGTCGTTCCTGCTGTGGCCGTCGATACTCCTGCGGTCACTTTGCCTCCTGCCGACGCTAATACTGAGGCTCCAATTGCAATTGCCGAAGTTTCATGACTTGCTTCACCCATACGACCATCCATATCAGCTGTTCAGGTCAACAATATTCCTCTAGCTTCAAATCCTCTCAGCGAGGCTATTGTCCTCGACACTCTTCCTCCTGTGTCGACTGATCAAGGCCCCATGATCCCCAGGGCAACAACTCCAGTGGCAGGAGTGTCCAATGCCACCCCAACAGCCCCAACGGCCATAGATCTGAGGGCCCTCTTAATTTCTTCAAAGAAGTCCACATCCCATATTAATACACGTCATTCCAAATTCGATGGTAAGTTCCTCTCCTCTTTTCTTGCTGTCCAATATTGATTCTTTTATTCTGTAGCTTCGGGTCCAGTGGAGGAAGATCTCCCTATGGTGTTCGTGCCTAGGCCATCGCCCTTGACTATCATCATCCCACCTTTGTCCGCTGTCACCATTACTCCGGTCACCGCTGAGGTCAGTGAATCTCAGGAGGTCACTGCTTCGACAGCAGTAATTCCTGGAACCTCCTTTGTTTGGGCAACCTGACTCTCCTGGAGTCTCCCAAAGCCCCCATCAAGAGAAGGGTTTCCGCTAGAGCCCCAACTCATGGTAAGTGGCTGATATTGCTTTCTCTTTTGCTTGGTGAAGAGTTTCCCCTCAGATAAAGTTCTTCATTCAATGACCCGAGCTCAGGCTGTGGAGAAGGCACCAACTCCGCCAATGGTTATCAAGGCTGAGCCATCTTCTTCTGGCATAAAAGGGCCTTCGTCCAAGGAAGATCCGACTCCTCTCAATCCTTCAACTTCCTTCGACATTAGCGTGCCTGGCCGTCCTTGTCCAGGGAAACTATATCTTCGTCGACGAAGGGAGAAGGCTGTCTCCCCCAAATCTCCAGTTCCCAACTGAGGTCCCCGTAACGCTCCAGCTGTGATGGTCGCCACAAACGTTCAAGAGCAGCAACAGCAACTTTGTGACAAGTTCAATCACAAGGCTGACAAAGAGGCCACCACCAAAGTCCAACAGGCTGCCAATTCTGAAGCCTCTACCTCTCTCGCTCATCCTCCTCAAGGTCCCGTAAGGATGGAACCTTCAAACCTTCGCCAACTTCGCAAGAGGACACATGTGAAGAATTTGAGGAAAAGGCTGAGGAAGAGGCCGCAAAAAGGGCCAAGGTAGCTGGAAAGGCAGTCGCTAAAGCCAGTGACGATAGTAAGTTCCTTTTCTCGGTCTACTTTTTCCTTATTGACTTAACCTCTTTCTTCAGAGGTTCTTCCTACGCCTGTCCATCGGAGACCAGGACATCTGTTTGCCCATCCGCCCAGCAAGGATATCGGTATCTCTGGCAGCGGTTTTGGCAAGGTGGTCCCTACCACTGGCCTCAAACAGGTTATCCCTGGGGATAAGTATGCTGGGGCTCTATTGGTCGACAGGGACTTTGGGAATTTCGTCGAAATCGATGGACGTCTTTGGGGTAAACACTTGGCCCATTTCGTTGGTGAATGCATACGTATCTTTTCCTTTTCGTTTGTGTCTTCTACTGATACTTTTTCCAGTATTCCGATGCTTGCGACAGGTGTCATAAGCATGATACCCATTGCCGATGGTCTCTAATGCCTGCCTTTGTTTGCGTCCACTGCATATACACAAAGCAGTCATGCACCGTCAACAGTATTCCTGTCGCCAATCCTTTGGAGCATTGCCTTGCTTCTGGTCCTGTGGCCTCCAGTAAGTTTTTCTTTCTTTCTTTCTTCTCTTTACTTCTCTTTTCTCTAGCTTCTTCTTCTGAGCACCCAATCTGTGAGGCTCTTGATGCCCTTTTAAAGTCGCATCAAGATATTCTCCTCAAGCTTCAAGAGCAAAATGATGTCGTCTTGGCCCTCAAGGCCAAGCTCAATGAAGGCAGCAATGCAGAGTCTAGTGAGGATGAAGGGGAAGAAGCGGATGACGAGGAAGGACCAGAGGAGCCAGATGGATTGGGGAACCCAGAGCTTGCCGGGCAAACCCAATGGTCCTGGTGGTAGCTCTTTTGGACTTCGAACTTTATTATATGTCATGTATTGCATGTCTTCTGGCACTTGTTTTTGTAAAGTATATCCGGCTACCATTGTGGGGCCTTAAGTGTATTATAAATTTTTGTTGTCGCAACTTGTATAATCCTGAGTGATTGGACTTGGTGTCCATGCCTTGCTACATCCTTTAAAGATAGGATTTCGCCGGTAATATTCTTGAGTGGATTTCGACTTGTAAGATTTTCTGAGGATGAATCTGGAATTAAGGAATGTGATGCCCAGTAACCTTGGACTTTAGAAAATATTCCTGGATGGATAATGGCACATGAGCTCATCATTAATCCATTCTGGTGAATTTGGGGAATGTATTTCTTTGTTGTCCAAGTAATAGCAGGGTTCTAGTGTGAAAGAGTGTGATTGGAATAACTAATTCCGTGTTTTTTGATGCCACTAAAGCATGAATTCATGTCGTTTCATGATGAATGTCATGATTTTCATTACTATAATGTGGAGTTTTTTGTGATTGCCCCATTGTCTTTGTCAATTCGACTCTGGGAAATATATTTTTGGCGTTGCAAAATTGATTTTCGATTATTTCGGTGGTCATAAATCATAAATGCTGGATTCGTTTCTTTCATGATTTTGTTAAATTTTGTGCGGAAAATGATGGTAGAATTCATCAGCATTGATTGGTATTGAAAACGACATGAAACCATGTCTCTCCCCCCTAAACTTTCAAAATCTTTGTGTCAGGGACTCAAAGAATTTTTAAGCCGAGGTTCAAAGCAGTAATTTCAAAGTTGGAGCCACTGAGTTATAGAGTGTGATGCACGTGTTGAAGAGTATTCGATGCATGTTTCCTCGATAAGAATGTTGGTCATTGGTGTCCTTATCTTGGAATGTTGCTGAGCTCAGATAATGGTGGTGGAATCATATAAAAGGTGGTGTAATTCCAGTGTTGTTCTCCAGAATCATTGGAATCCCTTTGAGTCTTCTGCCATATTCAAGTATCTTGAAATGTCTTCTTCTATCTCATCCTCTTCTTCTTTCTCTGCCCCGTCCTTCTTGTCTTTAGTGCATTGCGCCAAAGACCTTGTCACCAAGCCTCTTGACGAGTCTGGGGACTTGATCTTTATTGCTTGCTTCTTTGACAAGGCAGTGCATGTTAAAGTAGGCTTTGCCATTGCTCACTATTAACTTTTTGGCTGTGTTTTCTTCTTCTAGTGCCATCTCCAAGCTTTTTATCCATCCGCCATTGATGCGGCATTGTTCAAAGAGATGGATTGTATCGTTGGGGAGTATAAGGTCAAACATAACTTTGTTATGACTTTCGATGCCATGATGCGTGTTGAGAGTGATCGTCTGAAGGGGGTGTCTTCTGGGAGGTACACCTATTCGGGTACCGACATTATTGGTGCCGTGGAGAATGTTCCTCCTATCCATATTCGTGTGGATGAGGACATTTTTATGTCTTCAGCGCCATTCACTCCTAATGCCACTGCATCTGACACTGGTGCAACTTCAACTTCTTCTCCAACCTATAATCCCGAAGACTTTGAATGGCTCGACAATCCTGGGTCCACGAATGTCGACCTTCCCTGCATGGATGATCCGACTGTGGAGATTCCTGATTTGGTGAATGATTGGCAGGTAGGTTCCTAGATCTTTTGATGACCATGTCAGCATTAATTAGGGCCTCATTCAGCCTATCGCTAATGCCGAGGAAGATTCTGCTCCTCCTTCTTCTCCAACTGTTACTGACAGAGGCTCTGTCGATTCGTTTGAAGATCCTTCCACTGGTCCAGGGTGTCTTTTCTGTGGTGTCCAAGCTTGTCATGACAATAAGTCTTGTCCAGTGATTAAATCTGTCAAGGTACGTCCTTTGTTTCAATTCCGAGTAATGCCAGTATTGATAAATCTCATCTTTCTTTAAAGGCGACAAAGCCCTGCCACCACTGCATCTACCTCAAGGAGGATTGCTACTTTTCTGGCCTTTTGACGGATTGTGATAATTGTCAAATGGGGGATTCGTGGGAATGCTCTGGGGGAGTTGTGAGTCATCATTTGGCACTGCTTCCTTTCAACAAGATCTTTCCTGGTGAAGAAGATAAGTGCCTGGAGGTGTTAGACACTCTCCTTAAGAACAACCCTTTTGGTACAGGTATGTCGGCTTTATTTCCTAGTGGCTCATCTTTCTTTGACATCAGTTTTAGCTCTTCTAGCTGAGGGTCCAATTAATCCAACGGCTGAGCGTATTGTCGATGCG
>JANDKJ010000702.1:0-36627 GCA_028551335.1 Armillaria sp. CMW 4456 | reverse complement strand
ATTCCACAGAGTTAGAGTCCATGGAATATAATAGCAGTTAGAGAATGAGGCTTGAAGACTGAGAGAGCGTATTGGGTTGAACCAAAATGATATTCAAACTGAGGTATATACAACTAGAGCTGCAGTTTATATACTAAGATGGAGTCTGTGGAATTGGGGTCTAGATAATTGGATCTGAAATAGTTTATATCTAGAGGAGTCAAGGAAACCTGTGGACTCTGATGTAACACCTATTTCACTACTGTAACAGAGTCTAGATATGATAAATAAATTATGTGAAATTTGTAGTTGAAATATGAGAGAAATTTGATAAGTAAGAATAGAGAGCAGAGTCTGTGGAGTCCAGTTGGAGTTGGTCTTAAACTTGATATCCATGGAGTCCATGGCATGATCATTATGGCCCTGAAGCTTATCAATATTTCAATATCTGTCTTATACTCTCTATATATGTCATTAATGCTGACATTTACCCATATAGCTTATAAATGTGCACATAATGGTTAAGCTACATTTATCAACTGCATTAAAAACAACTGCTTTTTTGAAATCTTTGGCCCTCCAATCCCCTTAGCCTTTGGCAATCCCACCATTAACCTTTCCAATGATCCTAGGTGCCTTGAACTTCTTGGATACAAAGCAAGTGATAAGACATTATTCACTATATTCAGTTCTGTGGGAGAGAGGGTTAAAGGGTGATATATGTATTCTTCTTTGTAGTACTATATTAATGAAGGTATTGCTTTATATATTATAAGATTCCATCATTTCTTATTTCACTGACTACTAAATGACCAATCTTATTGGCAATTTTCTATGGTGTCACAAGCATCAAGTGTTAGGCTATGCACCCAAGTGGGTTGGGCTGACAAGTCTTGAAGGTGAATGAGTGGAGGGCAAGAGAGAAGAAGAGGATGGTCTGGATGGAATATCAGGACTGAGATGGAGCATGAGTCTTAGCTGTGAAGAGGGCAAAACCAAGTGGATATTTGAACTAAAGTACTACTGAGTGGTACATGTAGTTTATATACAGATGGTGGTACTATATTGGAATCTGCTAAGCTCTATTATAAATATGCCATATGTCAGTTGGTTAGATACAGAGTCAATAACAGACTGCAAATGGTGTCGAGTGTATTGATAGAGTGATATCCATCTTAGAGTGGTGTCAGTTGTTAGCTATCTCTGCAGATTGTCAGTGAATGGGTTCCACTGATCTGTAAGAGTTAGTCTGTCTCCTAGTGTCACATAGGTCAATGTTATGCACATGATAGTATCCTCCCTTTAGCATTCTTGTCTCAAGGACACCTAGGATTAAGTCATCTGAAGTGGTCATGTGGCAGTGAATAGAGGCTGCTATTTTTGACATTAAGTGTGATTGTGGGAGTGACAGTTGGAGACACATCTGTAGGACTTTTTCATAATCTCAAACTCCCATCATGTCCAAGCATCAATTGAAAACTTAGGAACTATATAAACCTGCACTTACCCCTAAGGAAGTAAAAACCATGGCACAGTATACAGTGCTCAACAAGTAGCAATAGCAGGAGGAGGAGGCACACAAGACAGAGATCCTGGTGCATTGTAAGCATAGTGTCATTCATCACTGGATATAGTGGGATTAGAATTCAGCAGAGTGTCTTTCAGTGGTGGAGTAAGCAGAGAAAAAGGCAATTGCAGATGTGAAGGCAGCAAATGAAAGGAAGGCACAGCATGATTGGGAGAAGCAGAAATGGCACCAGTGTCAACTTTGGGACACTGAGTGGAACAAGAGTGCAACAACAGGCATTGAGTGGTGTTGGTGTGCTGAATAAGGGAGAGAAGTCATCTGGGCTAGAGAAGAGTTGTGTGCTGGGAAAGAGGCATTGTATAGAGGCAACCAATAGAGAGAGTTCTGCTAGGGAGCCTGAGGTGGATCTGTCAGGATCCAATGCTGGTTGTAAGTGTTTGTTTGTATATCTGGAGTTGACCTAGAGTTTTTTGTCACTTAGGAATTTGCAATCAATATCAGCACAAGGGTGCCTTATACTATGTCACCAGTGTGCATAGGCAAGCCTGCCAATGGTGCAGGTAGTGTAAGATCACATGCTCATTTAGCCAGGTGGGTGCATGCATTTACACTGTATCTCTGGACTGATAGTTGAGGCAGATGGCAAGGGGTGTGCAGACCTTGATGATGGGTCTGCAAGATGTGACAGCAGAACAGGCAACCACTGGTATACTCATGGAGATTGTAGATTGGCAAGTGAGCCTGCTAGAGTTACAAAATGAATTGGCTGGAGTGCTGCAAGGAATAGTGGATGCAGTTGTGCAGATTGAGAATAGAGTGGCAGAGATTCTCTGTTGAATGGAGGTTGTTGAAGCAGAGTGGGTGGAGGCTGCTAGATGAGAGGATAAGCAGAGGTGAGAGAATGGTAAGAGTGGCATGGGGCTATCAGAATCTGCCTGACTTCTGGCACACTATTTGTTATTTGTTTTTGGTAGTGTCTTAACCTGTGAGCAAAGTGTAAATAGATTTTTAAAATGATGTTTTAATTTCTTGAGTTTTAGTTAGTTGGTTCCAGCAGGGCCAGTTAGCTTGGAGAAAGTTTCATTAGATCTGAGAGTATGAGATAGAAGTAAATGGAAGCTCTTTTTTTCATGAGTGTGCTGAGCTTCAGTTATTGCAGGGCTGGCACCTGTTGTTGGGTGATTTTAGATAAGAGGCTAGATTTGTGTAGGTGTTTGGTGTGGAATGCAGCAATGTAGTTGTTGGTAGAGAATTCAGATGTCAGTAGCCAAGCAAATTCATCATTAGTATCATTATATCTAAGCCACTGGACCATGTATAGTAGTGGACACTGGTATCTTCAGTTGATCTTAGAGTTAAGGATTTGGGTGATCTCATATTCCTCCTCTCTGTCCACCTGTACTGGAGAAGGTGAGGGTTTAATGCAGTTTGGTATAGTGTTAGCTTCAACAGGTTTGAGTTAGGAGATATAGAAGACTGGGTGGATCAAACAAAGGTCTATCAGTAACTGTAGGGTAAATGAGTGGATTTCTGGCTGGGTGATGATTTTGAATAGTTCTAGGAATTTCTCAGTGAACTTCATAGTTGGATGGGTTATTTGGATGTGTTGTGAGCTGAGTAGTACTCTGTCCCTGATATGGAATAATGGGGGCATCATGTGTCACTTGTCTGCTTGCCATTTATAGGAGGATTATGCCTTCATGATTTCTTTGTAGAGGACTTGGTGGAGTTTATCCAGATTGACTGCAAATTTGCAGACCTATGCAGAGGCAAGGTCACATTCTAGGTGTACCATGATGTTAGAGTGGTAGTCTTTGTTAGTGAAGAAAAGTGAGATGCTGGTGGAGGCATTCAGCATGTTGTTCTATATTGACTGGCTTGTCATCTTTGAAGAGACTTCTCTCTAGTCTTGTGAGAAGTGACTACAGATTCCAAAGCTCTAAGTTGCCTTTGGTCTCTGTTATCTAGTCTGGTGTGGGTTGTAAAACTGGGAAACTGGATAGGAAAGAAGATGGAATGTAGAAAACAGCTGTTGATATTATGTTAGTATTAAATAAGCTCCTAATTGTGTCAGTATTGGGCTGTGTCAATGTTTCTGTGGCTATGGCAGTGCAATAGCAGGTCTCATCTTTATTTCTGGGTTTCTTGGCTTTATCTGTGACAATTCTATTCACTTTAATTTCTATAAACTGTCAATCTGTATCAAACTATATTTTGTTTCCTTTGTCTGGTCAAGCTATCTTATATCTGTCAATCTGTTAATACTAAAATCTATTCAAAACCCAATTCTTGCAATGCTTTCTAAAGAGCTGCCCTATAATTTAATTGTCCAATACTATTCATCTGCTCTTGATACCTAAATGGGTTCACTTATGTCTTGTGAAAATGAAAATTGATCAAACTAATTTTGTTTTGTGCTATTGATATTGTCATCTGTGAGTGAGTTACTAAGGTAAACAAATTGATGTGTGTTTGTGGAGGAATAGAATAAAGAGAGTAACTAACTGTAAAGTATGAAATTACTGGGTTTATATAGTAGTAGTTTATAAATAAAATGGTGTCCATATGGTATATCTGAAGGGCTATATGTTAACATAAGTGTTTCTGACCTTTTGACTATACAGCACATCTTGTGTATTGTCTTGTTCATGTCTGTGCCTTTGATTTTCATAGTCCAGCATTGAGACTATACCTTATTCATGATTTTGGAGTTGCTAATAGTTGTTAGAATTGGTTGAGTACCATCCAAGTAGCATGTGCATCAATGTCTTGAGATTATACAATAATAACCAATTAATTCCAAAGTTGCCAAAGAGTGTTCTTGCTGTGGAAATCATCAAATTGCTGTTATTAAGCCCCCATGACTGCTGAATCAATGTTGAGAAGGTCTGCTCACATGGCTGTGCCTATACACTTTGATGCAGTAAAGAGGCTAGGTTGCATCTACTTATGGAATAGTGTGCTATGACACACACTATATATCATATCTTTTACACCCCACTATTATTAACAACTACCTTTACAAGTGCAATAGAGAGAGTAATTACACACACTCTGTGATTATTTCAATCAACCCAATCAATTTCAATGCCCCGCAATGTTTAGATGTAGTGAGCTTTCTTCAAAATAAAGTCCTATGTCTAGGAACTTTTGAACAAGAAGGATCACTTCAAGGCGCAACCTGCTTGGCAGTGCAGACAGATGATATAAGCACTTTCAAGGCATACAGACAGACAGACAGACAGAAACACTTGTTTCAACCTAAACCAGCTTTGCACTGAATTTGCTTTTCAAACCACTCCACTAGACACTGATCTAGTCATCTTGCTACACATTCATCTATGTGTAGAGTTATCAAACTGGCTCATACAAATGATGGCAACCCTTTTTCAAAACAAACAAATAACAGAAATTAGGACAGAAAAGAAATCAACCAGCAAGAGTGTAAATAGAAGTAAGATAATGAGTTAGATTCCTTGAATCTAGAGAGTGTCCTGGAGTAAGGATCTCTAGGAAATGAAGATAGATAGGTAACTGTCTAGACTATTACTATTAGATTATTCTTTTATACTCTATTAAATGAGTCAGTTCACTGATCAGCTGGCATCTTGTCCTGAATTTCTCTATTTCCAGCCTTGTGCCTCTTGAGTCTGCAATCAACCTAAACTGTAACATATCCCCAGATGTTTTGTA
Organism: Armillaria sp. CMW 4456; assembly: GCA_028551335.1. Taxonomy (NCBI): domain Eukaryota; kingdom Fungi; phylum Basidiomycota; class Agaricomycetes; order Agaricales; family Physalacriaceae; genus Armillaria; species Armillaria sp. CMW 4456. The sequence goes on along the minus strand of JANDKJ010000702.1, from coordinate 31,427 downwards.
TCATTCTGCTGTGTCAATCTGGTTTGTGAATAGCCTGATAAGGCCTTTATATAATTAGAAACACTCCTATCCAGTTGACAGAGAGGGATTCAATCACTCTATATGTTCACTCTTTAAGCATTCTCATGCCATTCACCATTTTTATATGACCCATTTATAATGCATTTGTATTATTCTGGACCAAGTAGTATAAATAGTGGTAAAGTAGATAGAGTAGGATAAGTTTTGAACCCCTAAGTTGCATGTTAGCATTGAAAGCAAGTATAAGCAGTGAGGAATCAGTTTGTAGCTTTGAGCATCATCTACTAGCTTAGTGAGCTCACCAGAGGAAAACAGAGATACTCTCACATTCAACTTGTATACTTGAAAGACAAGAGAGATATTGAGTCAGTGATGCTGATTTAATTGTTTAAGTACTTGAGGAGTTCAGATGTGTTAAGAGCTCAGAAAGAGAGTTGTCAGTTTCCATTTCATCTGTCTGTTTTCAGTTTATCTGTTTCTGGGCATCGAGAGCCCTATTTGTTTCTGTTGGTTCAATTTCTGTTATCTGTTTTGTTTTGAAGAAAGGTTGCCATTGTTTGCATGAGTCAGTTTGATAACCCTACATGCAGATATGTAGCAAGCTCACTAGATTGGTGTTTAGTGGAGTGGTTTGAAAAGTGAGCTTGGTGTGAAGTCAGTTCAGGTTGGAACAAGTCCGTCTGTCTGTCTGTGCATTGTGGGGGCACTTGTATCATCTGTCTGCATTGCCAAGCAGGTCATGCCTTGAAGTGGTTCTTCTTGTTCAAAAGTTCCTAGACTTAGAATTTTATTTTGAAGAGAGCTCACTATATCTTTGCATTGTGAGGCATTGAAATTGATTGGATTAATTGAAATAAACACAGAGTGTGTGTAATTACTCCCTCCATCACACTTGAGAGGGTAGTTGTTGATATTAGTGGGGTATAGAAGGTGTGAGGTGTAGTGTGTGTCATAGCATGCTGTTCAGCTCACTATTCCATGAGTAGATACAACCTAGCCTCTTCACAGTAAAACCACTGCAAACACTCATCAAGGGGATATTGGAAGATGAAGTAGACACTGTTCTCCAATCACAGAAGAAGTGAGAATGATAGTACTATCTGGTCCACTATTGGGACTGTCTAAACAAGGAAAACAAGTGGTTCAGAGAGGATGAGCTACTGCATTGCAAAGAACTCATCAACAAATACTGGGAAGGCCAGCTGTCATTGAGATAATGACCTTAAGAGGAGGGTAATGTCATGAACTCACATATTATCTTATTTAAGCAGACAACTAACACACTGTTAACAAACTAGAGATGACTCATAATAGGCTGGACACCTGTATTTAGGCATTATACTTCATATATAAGAACCTCTAGCTAGATAGGTAGAACCCCAGCTTGGACTAAAGTCAATAGACAACTGTCTAACTCAATTGCTCAAGAACAAGTCTCTTTACTCTATACAACATACCTAACTCTTACTTATGGTATCACACAGTGATTGTTCAAAAGTGAGACAGCTGGGCTGTTTAATAATTGTTGGTTGAGTTGGATCCTGATAAGTTTCCTGTTCTGGCAGTCTTGTCTTACACTAATGGCTCTCTCATAGAGAAGAGAACCTTCTTCATGATAGGCCTGCAGAAAACACTCTTTGTTTTTGAACAAGGACATCTAGAAACTAATCAGCACCTTCCCAGATGGCATAAATTAATCTTGAATTATACTTACAATGCCTTCTAAGAACTGAAGACTATCTTTGTCAATGTCTAGAATTGTGTCAAAGTTAGAACTACCATCTGCAAGAGTGAGAAGTGTAGCAGGAATAGCTAGAGCATATTGTCTATTCTTGCAACAAGATCACAGCAATGCCAGTGCTAGCTTGAATCATGCAATTTACATTGACTCAGGCACCATAAGTAAAGAATGGATTATCAGTCCAGGACTTTGTTTATGCTACTTATATTTCTAGCTGACTTTGTTTATCCACAAAGTATTTAAGGACTCAGGTTTCTGCATAAGGCTTTGTTGAGTTTTTAATGGCTATAAGCTCATAAACTTATTGTTAATGACTCCTGGATAAGAGTTCTAGTCTGTAATGTACTTGTGATCAGTTTCACAACTCTGATCAGATTATGACAGCCTGGGACAGTGTTAGGATTGTGCCAATAGAAGAGAAGATGGAATGCATGTAGCAGAGTCCATGGAGTGCATGTGCCCTTGGCAAAGCTATTAGCAACATCACCCTTGGGTCGAGGGCTAGAGTGGATTGCGGATGGAGTCCACGGTGTTGATACTACTGGAGTAAGGGTTAGTTCCACAGAGTCGGAGTCCGTGGAATATGGTAGAAGTTAGAGGATGAGGTGTGAAGGCCTGAGAGAGAGAGTATTGGGCTGAACCAAGATGATATTCGAACTGAGATATGTACTACTAGGGTTACGGTTTATATACTAGAATGGAGTCCATGGAATTGGGGTCTAGGGTAAGGAGTCTGGAATGGTCTGCATCTAGAAGAGTCGAGGAAACCTGTAGACTCCGATGTAACACCTATTCGCTACCATAGTGGAGTCTGGATATGATAAATGAGTTATGTGAAATTAGTAGTTGAAATATGAAAGGAATTTGATAAGGAAGAATGGAGAGTGAAGGCCAGCAGAGTCCAGTTGGTGTATGCGATTGGTCTTGCAGTTAATGTCAATGGGGTCTGCAGCATGATTGTTACAGACAGGCATTTTCAGTTGAGGAGAGATAGAGACAGCACAATGCAGTTTAAAAGAAAACTTTTTATTGTAAATTTTTGACTCCAGGACTAACAGAATAACAGAAATAGTCAGAAACTACCAATTAAACTATGGGATATAGAAAGAATGAATAGAAATCTGTAATAACAGTGACCAGGATAAAAGTCCAACCAAAATACTTAGAATTCTGGAATGTGACAACTCAACCAAGAGTATTCAAAAGTGTAAAAATATTCAGAAAGACAGATAGGATAAACTCCAGCTATGGTTAGCCAATACAAAGGAATCTGAGTATCCAGGACAGCCTGGTGAGCAGATATGAGCTCACAATTCTAAGAGCATCTGCAATAGCACTTGGCAGAGTATTTAAACTAGATGGGTAATGGCCTATTCCAACCATATAGAATAGTAGAAAGCTATTATACCAGATTGTGTTTGGTCTAGGAGTTAAGTCAAATTGAGTAGAAAGTTCAGAGCTGTTAGGAAAAGGCAAATTAACAGAAAAAGGAAAAGCAGCGTTTCAGAAAAACTTAGAGTCTATATTATAAGGGCACAGGCATAGTGCAGTAAGAGGTAGTAATCTTTTTGCAATAAGATAGAAACATTTCTCCACAAGAAAAAAAATAAAAGATCATCTGTGTGACAAGTAGATGGTACTATAAGACAAAATCTGAAGTTCTAGAATATAGCACAGATGATTTTAAGATTTTCAAGAAAGTGGGCTTATTTCAGCTAAATCAGCCAGAAAAAAGAGACACAATCCTAGAATAATCTTAAGACCTCTTTGCACTTAGAAATAAATAGTATTCAATTGTGGATGTGCATCAAAGCCCAGTAAGAGGGTGAGTGGATAATAGCTACTGCCTCCTGATATTCATCCCAGCATAGTCTCTAATGAAATATGAGTTCAGGAGAAACCTAGAAATGTTAATGCCTGAAAGGGGGGTAAGATAGTATTGGTATCTTAAGTTCTTTAGAAAAAATCTCAGATGATTTAAACCTGGGCTGTGAAAACTTAACAGAGAATTTTTGATTGAAAAATAAGACTGGTATTATTTGCAAAAGGAGTGCTTTCACTTTAGGCTGGAGATAGGTAGATATTGTGTACATATTCAGAAGAGCAGGATAATGCACATAAGCTTGGCATAGTAGCAAATAGTGATCTACAGTCAGGAGTAATCTAAGTTGGTCCAGAGAAACATCTGTATTGAGGATTACAATGTCTAGGAATGTTTGGCAACTCATAAAGAATTGTAAGCAATCCAGGATATTCAGAAAAGTATAAATACATTCCTGGTCTAATTTACAAGCAATACTCATATGATCTAGTTGACTTCAGGAAATTTAAACTTCAATTTGCATTTTGCATGATCCAGGAGTTGTGATCAATAAGGAAAGAGGGCTTAGTTCACAAAAGAAAGAAAGCAAAAGCCTATTGCAGGACACATTTTATTTTGCTTAGGCTCTAGAAGCCTAGACTACAAGTAAATATAAATTTTTTTAGCACTACAGATATATATAACACAACAAGCCTGTATGTATTAATAAGTCTCTAAAGTTTAGAGAACTTGCCAGTATTCAAAAAGCACCCCTTCAAACCTTTTCTGACTGGAGACTCCAGCTTATCCATATTGACCAAGAGACCAGTGACTTTTTTAGAGTCTCTGGCACTTTTCTTCTCTTTCAAAGTAGTAAAGTAGACATGGCTGTGGTTAGAAGGGCTGGCTGGATTCTTGATGATAGAAGATTCAGTTACTTGAATACTATCCTTAGCATTAAGATGACAAGTGTAATAGTCTACCTTCTGGAAGAATGCATATGCTTGCAAAGGCTTGAAGTGCTGACAGTTCCAGAGTCAACTGACACACCTAGTACAATTCAGAGTGTCCTGTTGAAGTGTCTCAGTAATAAGCAATATCACTAGAGGGATCTAAGACAGATCTTATAAAAGACTTAAAGTGTAAACAAAGTAGATGAGAGATGAGTATTCTCAGTCAGAACCACTGGTGAAGTAGAAGGAGAGATGGGTTCCTTATTTTAGCCAGGACTTGTGTCTTCTGCTTACCTGTGTTTAAGCAGTGCAGACCATTGTCTGGCAAAAATGAACCAACCAATATAATCAGAGTGGCCACATTTCAAGTTGTAGTCATTTCATTCAAGCTGGTGTCTGTCATAGTCTTTGCAGATGTCCTCATCTACATGCTCAATCAGATTCACCCAGTGTGATGACATATGTTCTGCATTATTAGTGATGGCTTTGCCATTGGTTTTGAAGCTTCAGCATTTATGAGGCTATCCAAACAATTATGAAACTTGCTATTAACATGGGATTTGATCAGTGATATTAAGAAATGATCAGATAAGAACTCCTCTTTGCCTTTGAGGATTCTATTGTGGCTGAACATCTTCTCAAAAAGCTCAATAAACAGATATTTGTCCTAATAGAAGGTGTCAAGTTTGTGTCACATATCTAGATGCAATTGAATGATAAATGCTACTCTAATTGTTAAGTATCATGAGGAATCTGCATAGCATAGAATATGTTATCTTTCCATTAGATGAGACTTGTTGATAAAGAAGCATATATAGTCATCTTTATGTTTTCAATCTCAAAATCAAAATTAGAGAAGTTGAGAGGATAAGAATAATTATTTTTAGAGACAGACAATCTGGTCATTCATTTGCAAGTTTAAGAGTAATTAGTTTCACAAATGTTATGGACTATTTCACTAGTTATTAGTAATCTATTATAAGTATTCTAAAAAAAAAAAAAAAATAATTGCTTATACAGAACTAATCTCACTAAAGGAGAAGATTATGCACAGATGAACACAAACAGGTTATATTGATTAAGTGTGAGTGGTGAATGTATATATATTATGAAAGTGAAAAAAGAAGAAAGATTGTCCTTTTCAATGTTGTTATAGTTGATTTTGGTTTCTGAGTTCTTGTTTATCTGTAAGTCTGCATGCAGCAGGCTTATATTGAGATAATTCTATAGAAATATAACCCATAAATAATGATATATGTAATGAGCTCACTAAAGACTCACAGTGTATTTGTGAAGTTAGCTTATTTTCTCAATTACAGTAACACTAAGATTCTGACATAACTGAGTGATAACAACCTTTACAGCAATAAAAGACATAATAAGAGCAGAAGTCAAAGATATTGTGATAGATATTAAAAACTTTTGAAAGCTTGCTTGAAAACAAAGTAAGAATGTGGATATGAGAGATATAGCAAAAAGCTGATAATGAAGTTTAAATAAGACACATCTAGCTTTTATAACTGAAACAAAATAATGCTATTTTTATTTTCTAAAGAGAATAATAAGCTTTAGAAAATTTATAACTTAAATAGTTTATGGACTTGGCAAAAATTAGTAAATAGACTATTTATCAAGTTGGAAATTGAATTATGAAATGGAGATTTCAAGAAACCAAGACAACTATTAGAATTAGGACAAAAAGCATAAAAAGCTTGAGAGAAATGTAAAGCAGTCAGTGCTTAGAGACCAATGAATACTATTATTGATAATAAAGGCTTAGACTTTTTCAAAGACAGCAGAAAAGCCTTTAATGACTTGAGAACATTAGTGTAATGAAAAAAAGAGAAAAAGCAAAAAAAAAAAAAACTTAGTTACATATAGCTTCAGAGAACTTGTTAGTCCATATGTAATGCTAGAAAAATAAATGAGATAAAATTTAAGAAAAAAAAATACATATTAAAGGCTTAAATAAAATAGAGATTATTCAAGAAGAGCTCTGAAGATTCCATTTTTCCTGACATGATGAATTGGACTGGAGAATAAACTTGTTAGGAAATGTCAAATTGTTTGACAACTTGAAAAATCTCCACTTCACTTAAAACAGACAAATTAGCTCAGAAGACAACATAGAAGATGACAAAGTAGTAGAGGAGAAAGAATGATCTTCCTCTTCTTGGAATTGGGCTCAGAACAAGCAGTAGATGTTGCAACTAGAACTGAGACGTTGTTGATGAAAGCAGAGCATGGCAATATCAGCTTGACCATTGGGGTTCACATAATGGCTAAAAAGGAGATGTACTGTGAGCATTGAAGTGGAGCCTTGCCCTTGTTGATAGCTGGAATGTGAGAAGGCAACTGTGAGATAGAGACACTAGTCTTCTAAGGAAAGGAATCAGCAAGAAGAAAAGACAAACCAAAGTTGAGAAGGTCATTGGTAATGGCATTATATGTCAACTCAGAAAAAGAGAAACCCAGAATCTTGTTGATAGCTGTCAGACAAGAGAGATCAGCTGAGAGCATATCTTGAACCATAGTGAGAGGCAACAATAGGACTGGAAGAGCAGGTTTATATTTGAGCAAGGTCTTGTGAGGAACAGTGGAATCAGATTATGAGACAGTGATAAGGTCCACAATCTGTTTACAAAAAGAACAGTGAGATAAAAACAGAATAAACAAAGAAAAAAGGAAAAAGATACCCTGTGAACCAGAGGAGCTGTCAAGACAGCAGAAACTATATTGTAAGGAAGAGAGAAAGGCCAAAGAGCTATCTCCACATTTTGATCAGAGGAAACCTGAATATAAGAGCTCACTAAGGTTGGAGAAGGTAGCAGAATGGTAGCCTTCAGAAGCCAAACAACAAAGTTACAAATTTCAAAAGAAGACAGAGTAGAGAAAAGGCTATTGAAGGTAAAACCAGAGGGAGCTGCTGAGAGCTTATATGTAGAGAGCTCTGGAGACACTGTAGAGAGGAATAGAGGCTTTTTAACTGACATTTGTGGAGAGAGAACTGCAGAAGAGGAAGATTAGTGAAAAAGAATACCAGAGGAGAACCTGTATGAGTATCATTATGTGAGAAAGATTGAGCCATTGATAGGTCTTAGAAGTCATTTTGACTATAGCATACTTAAAAAATGGCCAGATGAAAAAGAAGGAATGGTTGTATCCTATACTAAGAGTATAGCTGTCATGATCTCATCCTCACTGTCAGGTGAAAAAACCTAAAGAGAGTAGTTGAAGAGAATACAATATTTTCAATAACTGATAAAAACATAGAACTTCTGGTGCTAGTAATAGGTTTGCCAGGCAAAGAGGAACCTATGGGATATTGACAAAGATGCTAAACAAAGATAGAGTCAGTCAATAGAGAAACTGTGTGCAGTGGGAAAAGACTTATCCATATGGCTCACATATCTATTGTTTCCATCTCTCTCATGTTGGTCATTCACTAAGAGAATGCTTCCATGCACCTGCCTCAATACTGATACCACCACTGTTGATCCATTCTCAATCTATTCTCAAGCAGGCTGCTGCATTGTCACCATCAGACTCATGCTACTATTGTCTAATTTTCTTTTTCCCTTTATTTTCACCTTGGTTTTTCCTCTGGCTTCTATGATTTATATAATGTGCTGAAACCTTCTCTTTTCATCTTACTTTACAGTGACAACAAAAATGGTACTGGATCTGCTGTTATGAATCCTAAAGCACTTATGGCTAGGCTTGCTATCTTTGGGTTTTTCATTATTGCTGTCCTCATTATCATCCTAGACTTTCAGATCAAGATTTGGAAGATTGACTATGCCATTGCTCATGCTAATGCTGAACAGACTATGATCATCAGTGGTGCTTTTGTGGCTGTCCAATCTTCTCTAGTTTTTTTTTCACCTCTGGCATCAGCACTAGCACCAGCCCTTGATGTAACTGCATCAGATGAGATCTTCAGCTGACTGCTCAATATATCCATTTCCCATTGGCCTGGATAAAAATGACAACTTTGGAAAGGAGAATATCAATCTGTACATCTCTCCTTTTACATCTATGTTATGCTATATGACATATATATATATACATTTTAAGTCATTATCATTGAATATGAGTGCTAAATTTATGGAACTCTACAAAAAATATAATCTGGCCCATTTCAGTACCAAAGCTGTATAGTGTGAGCATTTGATTGCATTTAGCAAAGGTGGAATAGCTAAATGGAGATTAAGATATGTTTATTGGTCCTCATAAAATGTGTATGATATGTAATTTCTTATTCTCTAGCCTTTTTACTTTCTACTTAGATTCTCTATAAAGATATCAGAAGCCATAGAGTTGTGGAGACAAAAAGCTGACTCAGCTACATATTTGCCTTCTGAATGCAGATGCCAACCACTCCACAAATACCTATGCAGCAGGGTTGTCTGCTTAATGGTCAAAGAATATCTGTAGTCAAACAGAAATTGATAAAATATTACCTTGGGTTTGTTTTATATTCTGATTTCTAATAAGTTTACAGTGTTGCTATATGTTGGCCAGAAATGCCAGTACTCAGTCTCAGGTTCCACACCATTTCTATTTGCTAGAGTGCAGAATAGATAGTGTTTCTGCCAGACAGTTGCTTGATGTACATCTACCAATGCTGGTCAGAGTGATATAGATAGCTGTCTGGATTCCACACTCTTTTTTTATGCCCTTCTATTATATGATATTGAGTAAGAAATTAACTTAATTATGGTTTTTGAACAGCTAATATCATAATCACCACTGAAAAGTAATATAATCAATATAAGCTTGTTTAGAGAGAATTGAGATTCCTTTTTATAGACTTGAACCATATACTTAGAGTCAGTTTTAAGATTGACATTGCCTGTAAACAAGAGGTAGCATAGCACTTACATTCATATCACTCATTGAACACCAAATAACATTATATCTTTGAGAGTAGTGCCAGCTTTGTCTCTACTTTGTCTGGAGTCTAAGACATTGTTTAAGAAAGGGAAAGTAGGAGAAATTATAATAAACACACATCCCAACAGAAAAACCCAAACTCTTTAAGCAAGTCTTTAAAGTCTGTAGTTAATCAATCAGTTGTCTTGTTTACTTTTTTTTTTGTATTTGTTGATTGGACATTTCAGATTATCAAACTCTATTCACAGACCTAAGTATCAAACTGGATCTGAGGAAATAATCTGAACTGACTAATCAACTAGAGAAATGGAGTCTGTAGGGTTTAGCAGCTATAGACATTTGAGCATCATTATATATATATTGTTAGAGAAAAAATATACACTCCAGCTATTTTTAATGTCTATGATATTAAGATAAGACAATAATATAGAAGCTGTCTCAAGTCTTCTAAGAGATTGTTTTGCATTGTATATGACTATAAAGTACTGTAAGCATTTATAAAGTCAGCTTACCAATACAATACTAGGTGTGTTATCACATGACAAAATCAAGAGGTTGATTCTGCATGTCAGAGTACAAACATGTCATCTTCCTTCCACCTTTGTGTTGCCAAAATAGATGATGGGTTGACCAACAAAGCTGGCAAATCTGACCTTGAATCAGCAAGCCAACTAATGCACTAATCCACTGTGAAGAGACAAAGAGAGACATATCATCTTTCCCTGACTCAATTCTGTCACCATTGCCACCAATAACCTGAAACACCTTTTTTATATCATTGATATTGTACCCAGCATTGTTGAAGATACTCTGATCCATCTTTCTCATTGTTGTTGGCCCCAATTTAGTCCTGTATATGTCACACTTACTGGGCCAATCACAGTTGCTGGGAGTAGATCTGATTGCAGTCATTTGAAAACATGTGCTAAATGATCCAATCCTGTTGAAGATTGTTGTTGTCCTATTACAGTTTAAGAATTTCAGCATGATGACTGGATTGGTTTATCTACATGAAAATAGACATGAGTTGCTTTATATACCTGAGAATGTTCATATTAATGATTGTAACTTACATGAAGTTATAATCTCTGAAGCTCATTCATTGATTACACATCTTGGGCCAACAAAACCTGAGAGATTGTGTATAGTAGAGGTCAATGTCTCATAATACACAGGCTTATTGTGAGTCTTGTTCTATCTGTAAACAAAGTAAAGCAGCTAATCAAAAGCCATTCAGTCTGCTGAACTATGCTATGAAAATGGATAGGCTTTGATTTTATTAGGCTCTTACTGGATTCATCAAACAGAGATGGAACTTTCAATTCAATTTCAAAAATTATTAATTTGCTTACTAATATAGTGCATTTAGTGCTCAGTAGAATAAACTACAAGGCTCTCAATGTGGCAGAACTTGTATTTGCTAAAGTGTATAAACAGTATAGCTTATCTAAAAATATAATCAGTGACTGTGATATCATATTTACCAGTAAGTTCTGGTTCTATCTGCACAAGTTAATTGGTATCAACCTTTGTATGAGCAGTGCATACTATTCTGAGTTCAACAGATTAACAGAATGGGAAAATTAGACAATAACTCAGATAATATAGATTTGTGTTTTGTCAGACCAAAAGAACTGGGTTTTTAAACTTCCAGCAATTGAGTTTGCTATAAACAATTCACACTCTGACTCAACCAGCTTTATACTGTTTTTCCTAAATTGTGGCTAATATCCATGTTCAATATCCCAAGTAATGACTATCCATTTCCAGATGGGCTAGACTTCCAGATGGATCTGACTGAGCCATTAGATAAAGAATGGAAAGTGTCTACTATATTGTCCCATATAGATAGAGAGGAACATGCCATATTTCAGGTGCTTTAGGCTTTAGGAGATCAAATATGGATGCTATACACCAAGATTGACAGTTTAATCATCTTTTAAGACTATTTCAATGTTCTTAGGGTCAAGACAATTAGTGAATTATAGAAGGACATAAGGTCATCAAGTATAGATTCTGAGTTGTTCCTGGGGGCTGTTGATATTCAATCTGGCTCCAATGTTTTAGAAGAGAGAAGAGGTGGTAGAAAAATTTTCTCAGGTTTAGAGTTGGCAGGTGGATCTCCATCCCATAAAAACAGCATATTGTTTATGTCTTTTGATCTTTGCTACATTTCTGCATTATCCTGTCTGGCAATCATACATCAGCACCTTAATTCAGGATTCATTAACTCATCTGCAAGCTTATGCAGCTGCCATTGACTCCATGTTATCTTATTTTGATTCCCTGCATGTCATAGTCCATAACTCCATCCATGGCTTTCCTTTCTGTTTTTGTGCAGTTCATTTGATCTAGCCCATACTTTATCATGCTAAAAATAACCAAAACACCCATTAAGTTCCACTGTGAACAGGTTATTCTATTCATTGAGTATTCAGGATACTTCACAAAGAGTGAGATCCCTCCCAGTTGGGTCAAACCTATGGAATACCATATTTTCATGAAGGTATAGAATCAGAAAGAGAGCCCTCTCAGTGCTTTTCCCATTCAATATGCAGGGATGATAGAAATGTTAACAGATATTCATTCACTCATTATTTATCTTATCTAAGCAGACCAGCTTACACCTGGTTTGCATCTTGCTATAGCATTAGAGACATTTAACTAAAGGCTAGACATCTGAATATAGGCATTACATATAGTATATAAAGGACCACTAGTTGATAGATAGAATTTCAGCTCAGACTAAGTCAATTAATAGTCAATTGCTTAAGAAGACCCTGACACTTAGTCTGAGCTTTTATCTGTTCTCTCACTTCATCCATTCTACTGTTAAGAGTCAGAAAACTGACTCAATCTATGAAGTCCACCAGAATCAATGATACCTCTCTTCAAGAGGAAAGCATCAGCCATTTCCATATGAGCTCTGGAGAGAATTAGATATGTATCCAGAGTTCTGACCCTTTCTTTCTTTAATCTTCTCCTAGCATTGGCAATACCATTCTTAAGCTCTTCACAAATATCACTTCTTTCACCACTCTATCCTTTGTCACCAATAACCCAGCCTCCACCATAGTCAATAACCCTGGAGAACATTTTGAAAGGCCTCTGAGATTATTCAGACACCTGGAGTGAATCTACCAGAAATGGAGAGACAGAGTCAGACCAGGCATTTGACAATTATGAGAGTTCCTATCATAGTCTCTAAACCCCTTTAGTAGAAGAAAAGCCAGAGTATGAGTATATACCAGATAAGTTACAAAAAATACATCAGGAAAAAACTATTTCCATATAGGATGTGCTTGAATATGTAGTGTCTGCATAGACAGATAGCTCTATATAGTGACAGCCATTCTTATAGCCTATTATAGATTCCTCTAATGCAATCTTTACTATATTGGCAAGGTTCCAAATTCATCACAATTATTGTATATAGTAGAGCAGCAAAACCACTATTTTTCTTTTCATACTTAAACTAGTCTTTATTGTAACTAGAATATGTTAGAATTAAGTCAAAACTAAGTACCAAGTGAAGGCCTTCTATTTTGTAGGAAGTACAAACCAAAGTTCATGTAATGATTAAAATAAAACTGATGACAAGACTCATACATATTTTCTGTAGTCCAGTCAGCCTGCCATGATGATCCATGATCTCTAGGGATTAAATAGCAACTAGAATAAATGTCTTTGAGGGGAATAATGTTGGTCAACAACTGATTACCTTGCTGTGCACATGAAACAGTGTGAAAATCATCATTTTTTTCTGGCTTGCAGAAAGGCATGAACCACTCAATATATGCAACTCATTGAGGTAAATCTTTGGCAACAAGATGATCTGGAAGTTTTAGAAATGCATGAACTTGAGTGACATGCAGTCCTTGTAAAGATTTGTTAGAATGTTTTAAGTTTGAAAAGTTGAATAGTCTATCTTTGAGCCAAGTGCCTTTTGTAAATATATTCCATTTATTCTCAGCTATGGAGTAGACCAGAACCATATCAAGATGACTTGGAATATTTTTCTTGCTGTTCTTTGTTGATGTGAAAGGTGAAGCACAAATGATCTCACAAGCATTGCAGCAGGCCACAGGAGGGATGTCAGAAACATAGGGAGTTAATTTTTTATAACAGTTGAACTAGTCATGTATATTAGGCAGAGTCACCTGTTGAGGTGGTGGATAATACTGCAGGAAGAATATCTTCAGTTTGTCAAAAAGATGGGAGATGTCAAATTGATTTTTGATCATGGAAACAGTCAATTGGGGATAAGCTGGAGTTATGGCGAGACAGTGTGAAGTTTGAACTGTGACAGTCTGTTATGACTTTTACCCCTATTTCAACCTTAATCCCAGACTCACCACCAGCATCATCGACTTCAACCTCTATCTTGTGCTATTCTCGAATCGGTGCTTAACTCCACTTGTTCATTCTCTTGCCTAACCTTCTTTCGCCTAGTTGGGACTTCTCTTTGCACTTACCATTCATTATCGCTCATCTGTTCATACTGGCCGCTTCTCTATGGACAAATACCAACACCATACAATGTACAATAGTAGTATGCGAACCATGTATTTAAGTAGGATGCTCACACTGGTACAAGACCAGCTTCGAGCTAAGTTATAACATACCAACTTACACTTGACATTCCCCTCTCTTGTAAAAGCTAAGCACTAAGAACTTAGCCTCATCTTCATGCTAGTCAGTGGCTTTACCGGGAATACTCAAACATGAAGTAACCGGTTGTTTGTCATTGTTAGAGTCATGTGAAGTTTGGGTCTAACACAGCCACCTTGGAAGCAATGAACATCTTCCCCCTCTTCACTGGCATCTGACAAAGCATTCTTCTCCATGATTTGTGGATTGAAGTGCCAGTTCAAGAAGACTGAAAACTTTGCTACAGCTTCCTGTCTGGCTAGCCATTTTGTCATCTGTTTGATATATTCATGTTTGTTGCCTACACAGTAGACATCTTTGACATAGTCAATGAAGGTGCTCTGAAAATTCTGTGTTATAGCTATCAGCCAACCCTCATGATTTGATAGACTGAATATAGTGCAACATTTGGTGGACTTGTGGAATGTTGAAGTGCTCATGTATACTGAGACTGATGAAGACTTATTGTTATGGAATGCATCAAGAGCAGCTTGAAGTTGGTTCAGGGTCTCCATGGTGTGTGTCTGAAGTTGTGAATAATAGATAAAGTCTAACACAGCTTTTGCAGTACAGACAACTGCTGGTTGAACTGAGCCTGTGAGGAGTCTGAGGAAGACATGTTGCATTTCTTTAAACTCTCACCCAGTCTATTGTGATACAAACAATATGCTGTTTTTGAAGTGCCATAGCCCTGGATAGTCAGAAAGTGCTTTGAACTGTAAGTCAATCTCTTTGTCACCCATAAGCTTCATGCACCAACTGACTAGATGGTCTTTAAAGACTCTCTTGTGCAGCTGATGCAGGATATCTGGTGTGATACATGAATGAATGTCACAGTGTGGAAGATTTGCCCAGAAAGCATTGAACATGGGATGAAGGCCTTTCTCCATCCATGCTTTGAAGCAATGCCCTATTGCTTTATGCTTCAGCATAACCTTCATATGGTGATGAGGTGGTCAGATGCTTTAGTGATCTCTAAATGTAAACTGGGAAATAGTTGTCAGATACTTCTGGAATATCGCAGTGTGAAGAACCAAAATGGAATAGTGGTATCTCAGCTTTGTGTTGGTATTACAGAACAACTAGTTTTGTTCATAAGTCACTCCTCAGGTGTGTTGTGTGTTTGTGCACATGCTTTCTGAATATCTCCATACTTGTGTTGATTTCACCAGCAAAACATGATGCATATTTGGGACTGGAAAAATCAGGCTGTCCTATGTTGAATGGCTTGTCATCTTTGGTGGGGGACTTCTCTCTACTCTCATGAGAAGTTACTACAGATTCTGATACTCTAAGTTACCTTTGGTCTCTGTTATCTGATCTGATGTATGTTATAAAACTGGGAAACTGGATGGAAAGGAAGATATGATGTATAAAACACTCATCAGTATTATGTCAGCATTAAATGAATTCCTAATTGTCTTGATCTTGGTCTGTGTCAATGTTTCTGTGGCTATAGTGGTGTAATAGCAGGTCATCTTTATTTCTGGACTCCTTGGCTTTATCCATGATGATTCTTTTCATCCTAATTCCTATAAACTGTCAATCTTTGTCAAAACTATACTTTGTTTGTTTTGTCTAGTCTTATCTCTTGTCAAATTGATTTCTATAACTGGTCAATACTATTTCCTGCAAAGATCACACTAGAGCTGCCCTATAATGTCAATACTAAATTTCCTGCAAAGCTCACTATTGAGCTGCTCTATATCTGTCAATCTGTCAATACTAAAATCTGTTCAAAACCTATTCTTGCAATGCTCACAATAGAGCTGCTCTATAATTGTCCAATACTATTTGTCTGCTTTTGACACCCAAATGGGTTTGCTAATGTCTTGTGAAAGTGAAAACTGTTAAAACCAATCTGATCTTGTGAAATTGAAACTAATTCTTTCCTATAAAACTAAAAAAGGTGAGTACTGCATGGTTATCACTTACTAACACTGAGCAAATGCCAGTAATGAAGTAAAACAATGATGAGAGTCAATGTTTTAATTCAATGGATGATTGTGAGGTGTCTCAGCTTTAACTATTTCAAGCTCAGCTTTGTGGCAAATGAAATCACTATTAAACATGTGCTATCAGTATTGTCAAAACTGAGTGAGTTACTGAGATAAACAAGTCAATGTGTGTATGTGGGGGAACAGAGTAAAGAGAGTAACTACTGTAAAGTATGAAATTACCAGGTTTATATAGTAAGATATAAATAAAATGGCATCCTTGTGATATATCTAGAAGGCTATGCATTAGCATATGTGTTTCTGACTGTCTGACTATACAGCAGGTCTTGTGCATTGTCTTATTCATGTCTTCACCTTTGATTTTCATAGTTCCAGCATTAGGATTATGCCTTATCTGTGGTTTCAGCATTAAGAATACACATCAGAAATGACTGAGTACTGCCAAAGTATCATATGCATCAATGTCTCATGGTTATACAGCAATAACCAATTAATTCCAAAGTTGCCAAAGAGTGTTCTTGCTGTGGAAATCATCAAATTGCTGTGATGAAGCCTCTATGATTGCCAGATCAATGTTGAGAAGATCTGCTCACATGGCTGTGCCTGTGCACTTTAATGCAGCAATGCCAGAGATGTCAGCAATGCACTCTAGGTCCTATTCTGGTAATGGCAGCACTAAATCCGCAGATTTAAGTCAAAAATGGCATTGTCAGGGTATTGCTGAGGTATTGGTGTCAGAAAAGCATTGGAAAAGCTCTATAAAGTATATATGGGCTTATGTGGAATTTTTGGTTTGCTGAAAGTCTGCTAAAGGGACAAATCCATGAAATGGGAGTGTACAGAGCCCTGAGGCTCATCAACAGGTATGATCGCATAGCAATGATGTGACAGGTGAGCCAAGTTCTTGGTGTATAACTCTACATTTGGGACAGATGCTCTGTTTACAGCATGCCAAGAGACATTGCTCAGGAAAATCCATGATGTATGCAGCTAATATGGGGTGAATGTTTCAATAGAAGCCATTCACACAGAGCAGGAACCACCACCATTCAGCCATGTACTCCTCATTCTCTCCACAATCTCCCTCTTTTGCCCTCACACAAAACTATGCCACCAAAATGCATGCAATGTAGCTTACCAGATGCTCTACCAGCCAGCTATTTGGATGAGCAGAATGTCCAAGAAGTTCACACTAGTAAACACACAAAGATTCCTACAGCCAAGCAGCAGTCTAACCATTGATGAGCCTCAGGGCTCTGTACCCTCCAATTTCACAGATTTGTCCCTTTAGTGAACTTTCAGCAAACCAAAGATTCCACACATGCCCATATATACTTTATAGGGCTTTTCTGATGCTTTTCTGATGCCAATACCTTGGCAATACTCTGAAAACACCAATTTTGACCTAAATCTGCATTGCCAACATCTTCAACATTACCACATTAAGGTGCACAGGTACAGCCACATGAGTGGAGCTTCTCAACATTGATCTGGCAATCATAGAGGCTTCATCACAGCAATTTGATGATTTCCACAGCAAGAACACTCTTTGGCAACTTTGGAATTAATTGGTTATTGCTGTATAACCATGAGACATTGATGCATATGATACTTTGGCAGTACTCAGTCATTTCTGATGTGTATTCTTAATGCTGAAACCACAGATAAGGCATAATCCTAATGCTGGAACTATGAAAATCAAAGGTGAAGACATGAATAAGACAATGCACAAGACCTGCTGTATAGTCAGACAGTCAGAAACACATATGCTAATGCATAGCCTTCTAGATATATCACAAGGATGCCATTTTATTTATATCTTACTATATAAACCTGGTAATTTCATACTTTACAGTAGTTACTCTCTTTACTCTGTTCCCCCACATACACACATTGACTTGTTTATCTCAGTAACTCACTCAGTTTTGACAATACTGATAGCACATGTTTAATAGTGATTTCATTTGCCACAAAGCTGAGCTTGAAATAGTTAAAGCTGAGACACCTCACAATCATCCATTGAATTAAAACATTGACTCTCATCATTGTTTTACTTCATTACTGGCATTTGCTCAGTGTTAGTAAGTGATAACCATGCAGTACTCACCTTTTTTAGTTTTATAGGAAAGAATTAGTTTCAATTTCACAAGATCAGATTGGTTTTAACAGTTTTCACTTTCACAAGACATTAGCAAACCCATTTGGGTGTCAAAAGCAGACAAATAGTATTGGACAATTATAGAGCAGCTCTATTGTGAGCATTGCAAGAATAGGTTTTGAACAGATTTTAGTATTGACAGATTGACAGATATAGAGCAGCTCAATAGTGAGCTTTGCAGGAAATTTAGTATTGACATTATAGGGCAGCTCTAGTGTGATCTTTGCAGGAAATAGTATTGACCAGTTATAGAAATCAATTTGACAAGAGATAAGACTAGACAAAACAAACAAAGTATAGTTTTGACAAAGATTGACAGTTTATAGGAATTAGGACAAACAGAATCATCACAGATAAAGCTAAGATATAACCAGATAAAGCTGAGGAATCCAGAAATAAAGATGAGACCCACTATTGCACTGCTATAGCCACAGAAACATTGACAAAGACCCATACTGAGATGATTAGGAGTTCATTTAATACCAACATAATACCAACAGCCATTTTACATATCCCAGTTTCCCAGTTTTATGACACACACCAGACCAGATAACAGAGACTAAAGGTGACTCAGAGCATCAGAATCTGTAGTAACTTCTCATGAGACTAGAGAGAAGTCCTCCCAAAGACAATAAACCAGTCAACATAGGACAGCTTGATTCATCCAGTCCTGAATATGCATAGTGTTTTGCTGGTGGAATTGACACAAGTACAGAAGTACTCAGAAAGCTTGTATACAAACATACAACACATCTGAGAAGTGACTTATGAACAAAACTAGTTGTTCTGTAATACCATCACAAAGCTGAGACACCACTATTTCCATTTTGGTTCTTTGCACTGTGATATTCCAGAAGTATCTGACAACTATTCACCAGTTTACATTTGGTGATGAAGATACAGATGTAGCTAACCTAAATCCAGATATCAAATCAGAAGATGATTTTGATGGTGGCAATGGTGGGAATGTTCCACCTGGCATGAATGTATGTGTTCTATTCATTTGTACATTCTGTTTCTCACACAAACATAGTTTACAACTGTATCACAAGCATCTTCATTGACTGTATGACCACAGCCAAGACCAGCTAACAACAGCATAATGACTTGCCAACCTCTTGTTTGCTGAAATGGGGTGATACCACCAGCTCCTACCAAGGCAGCTGCTCTTTCAGGCCTGAATCAGAGATGTGAAGGGTACTCAAGCCATAAGTTGCCATCTTTTCTCAGAAAAGATATCTCTCACATATATGAAGTGTCAGATATTAGCTCCAACTTCTATGAGAGTAGCCCACACACATCTCAGTCAGACCTATTACCTTTGTTTAGCCCCCACTCTGAATCTGCACCTTGGTCCAGTGGATACTGAGCATCAGGTTCCCAGCCTCAGCCATTGACAGTCAAACAGGTATAGAAAGAAGCACCACTGACTGCTTCTCTATCTTTGACTGTGGTCACCAAGAAGATTAAGACTGACAAGGGTGGTAGTTGGGGCTGAGTATGAGCTGCAGACTTTGATAGCCTGACTAAGTCTGTCATCAAAGATGCTTGTTCATACTACTGCAGTCATATTCATACCAAGTACACATTCCCTGACAAAGTCAAAGAAGATAAGTGAGCTACTGAGGCTTGGGTGGAGACTTTTTATACTTGTGGCATATGTATTGACTTTGAGACAGATCATAGTAAACTTGTATGTTTTGGTTTAACCCTTTTCTTATGCTAATACTGTTCATAGATTACCATATATAGCTTGCAGACTAGAGGAGAAGTCAAGACTGAAGCTAAGAGGTCACTTGAGCTGTTCTATAGTTTTGATGCTGCCAAGGAAATTGAAAACTGGTCCAAGGCTGAGATGCTATTGGACTGTCTTTTCTTTACATTTAAGGTAATTTTTACTTTCTTGTTTAGCTGTCATTGGTGTTGTGTGATATTTAAAATCCTAAGGAGCAGAAGGGCTACTTTATGTGCCTAATCTTTCAGTATCTGGTCAACAAATTTTTTTTCAAGAACAAGAACTCAGAAGGCATTGTCTATCCTGAATATGTCATTGATGGTAGTCTGGCTCACCCTGTTGTCCACTTAATCTGGACTGCGGTAAGTGTTTTACATATTAAAATGGATTTCTCTGATGTGAAAATTAGATTGCCTGTGCTATCAATGAATGGGTCTCAGGTGCCCACACTGATGTTGTGTTCACTGCAACTCACTATCAAGAACACTATAATGCTATCTGGGCTAGTCTTGAGGACTTTGACAAGCACACTAAGGCAGAAGGTATCATTCCATGGTTACTGAAATTGGTTGTCAAGCAAGCATGGTGAGTCTTTCAGTCTCTCATTGATAATGAGTGGCTCATCTATCCATTAGGAAATATGCCAAAGTGAGCAATAAAGCCTTATGTATTGCATTTGTAATGGATGATGATGAGGTTGCTGCTGCAAAGGTGAAATAGGCTGAGATGGGTATGGATCTGGATTTGGATGATGAGTAGATACATGGATAGCAATCATAGATGATATAGCCCTGATTTATTAGTAATCTATAACATCTATTCTAACCTCTGATGCCTATGTAGTATGAATTACAAGAACTATAATGATATATATATATTACACTCTGATTATTTTATGCTATGTATTTGGCCCTCTGTCTATGTCATGCTATAGTGTGTCTACATAAGGGCCTATGTGCAATGTGACCTCTGAGGCCTATCCAGGCTACTCTGAGCTATATAGAATATTTTCTTTTTCCTGATGTAGTTAGATGTACAATGATAGATAAAGTCATGTAGAAGACAGAGAACTGCAGAATGGATCTAAGAAATGAATGCCAAGAATAGAGTAGCCAACTGATAAAACATAATGCATCCACACAACTAGATTGAGATACCCCCTGCCTGGATCAACTCAGAACTATGATATGACAGCCTATAAAGGCTAGCACCCACTCCACCAGATGCCACTAGCTAGATCTCAAGCCTAGACATAGGCCCACTCTACCAGAAGCTTTTTGCTAGAGCAAATGCCAGAGGAGCCATTGTCATGCCAGGAAATGCAGGACCACCACCTGGAGGGCCTGCTCCACCACAAGGAAGAGGTGGAAGCATAGAATGACCCTAGAGCAGTGGCACCCCAGAAGATGGAGCACTAGCCTTAGGTAGAGGAGAAGGAGATGGACCACTGCAAGGAGGAGGCCCAGCTAGGGGACAACTGAATGCACCAATACTCCCACTATCACAAAGTATACTTGGTCAGGGCTGGCCACTCTCATGATCCCCATATCTTGTAAACCTACCACTACCACCACCTGCTGATTGGAATCTACCTGCAGAAGGAGATAGACTCTGGGACACACTCAAGCTGAAATTAATCAAAGAGCTGAAGCTCTTCAAGAGGAAATCTAGTGATGTACAATGCTTCTTCAATCAGTGTAACTCTACTTCAAAGTATACAATGACTACTTCTGATCTCACTCACACAAAGTAGTCTTCTGCATCTTGTGTTTTAAAAAGGATGTCCTCACCTGGTGGCATTTGGTCCAGAACAATCTGCATGTCAATAGAAGGATCCAATTCCCAACCTATGATGACTTCAAAGCTGAAACAGTATAATGCTTTTGAAAGAAGTCTGACACACAATTGAAGTGAGCCCAGTGGGAGAAACTCTAGCAGTTGCACTATGCAGATGGTGAACTGTTTTTCTAGAAGTTTAAAGAATAAGCCCTTGAAGTCAGAATCTGAACCAATAATGAGATTATAAGGCACTAGGTGGAGAAGACCTGCCACAGCAACAGTTGAGATGCCATCCATTGAAGTAGTGGAGTGCTTCTAACCACCTATGAACAATGGAAGGAACATCTTCTATGTATGGACTTTAATTTCTGACTACAATGCTCTATACAGACTGGCAAACCCACTACTGCCCTAAACAAACTATTGAATTCTAGACTTGGCATCTTGACCAATGCTCTGGCAGTACCTGAGACAAGAACAGGTACCAGCATCACTTACAGTGGCCAAGAGAAGCCAATGGACATTGACAAGCTATGGAGCAAAGGGAAGTGCTTCCACTGTAGACAGAAGGGCTACATCACCAAGAAGTGCCCAAGAAAGAGGACTTTAATCAACAGGACATATGCACCATACTAAAAGAGATCTGAGAAGATGAGAAGCTAATGGTGACTACCAAAGTAGAGAAGGTAAAAGATGCCACCAGGCAGTAGATTTGTCTGTACCAGTGAAAAGAACCAGAGTGAGCACTCATGCTGGACACTTAAATACTAAATTGTCTGTAGAGACCATCAATAAATATGTGATTTTGCCAGAATACATTGACTGTGATCACATTATTCAAATATAATTCAATCTTTGTATCAATCATAGCCTAAGCAATGCCCAACAATGGTTGCACTGAGCCATAAACCAATATCTTCAGATACTGGGTCACAATCAACATCCTTAAGCACAGAGAAGCAGTTGCTAAGACAGCAAGGCCCTGATGCTGAATGAATTCAAAAGGGATTCCAATAGGACCTCAAGAAGATTGCAATGATACTTTGATGAAGAAATCACCAAAACCAGTACTATCCACCAAATATCAGTGTACATCACAAGAGCATGTGACTGGTATAGACTCAGCTATGATGATGAGATGCTAGAACCATGGATCACCCAGCTGAATACATATGAGAGTACTATTGTTAGCATAGAGAACAGGGAAAGCTAGTGAAACCCTGCAGAATCAGACCAGGAACACATTCAAGAGCCAAACAGGTTATCACAGAGAGAGGATCTTCAAACCAGAATTGAATGCAACCCTTGTAACTCCCCAGACTATAATGGAAGAGGACATTATTCCAACAGGAAACACTGCTCCAAGAAAGAGCACAGTACATCATGTCAATCATCCAGATCTCCCAGTTTCAACTTGGACTCCTCTAGCAAAGAGACTACAAGGAAACAATGCAAACTTGACTCATCATTATTCAACTGGGACACCAATAAGACTATCCAATGAGTGACATTATCATTCTATCACATTGCAGTCTAAAAATTATACAAGAATTTTTCATCAGATTCAAAAGAATGTCTCTGACTCATCAAAAATTCAAACCCACCTCCATTTATAGACACAGGACTCAGAGTGTTAGGATCATGCCAATAGAAGAGAAGACAGAATGCATATAGCAGAGTCCACAGAATGCATGTGCCCTTGGCAAAGCTATTAGCAATGTCACCCTTGGGTCAAGGGCTGGATTAGATTGCAAATGAGGTTTGCAGAGTTGATATAATTAGGATCAAGAATTAATTACACAGAGTCAGAGTCCATAGAATATAGTAGAAGTTAGAGAATAAGGCTTGAAGGCTGAGAGAGTGTATTGGGCTGGACCAAGATGATATTCAAACTGAGGTATGTACAACTAGAGCTATGGTTATATACTAGAGTGGAGTCCATGGAATCAGGGTCTAGGTAATGAGATCTGGAATAGTCTGTATCTAGAGGAGTTAAGGAAACCCATGGACTCCAAATGTAACACCTATTTGCTACCATACCAGAGTCTAGGTATGATAAATGAATTATGTGAAATTAGTAGTTGAAATACAAAAGGAATTTGATAAGGAAGAATAGAGAGTGGAGTCTGTGGAGTCCAGTTGGAGTTTGTCTTTGAAGTTGATACCCATGGAGTCCACAGTATGATCATTACAGTATCCCCCTCTTAGCGTTCTTGCTCTCAAGAGTGCTAATCCTGATGGCTAGGGTTGTCACATGGATTGAGTGAGTGAGTGTCATGTGATTTCTTACCTCTTAGACTCAAACCACCACCATCTCATAAGTTCAAGCTTTTTCCACCATTCTGCCATATCCTTGATTGAATACCACCATTCTCAAACCCCTGAGCTTTATATCATGCTGCCTACCCCTGACCTTGAGAAGTTGAAGAATGATGATGAGTTGAGGGTTTTTTATGTGCAGTGGAAGTCCATGCAGGGAGCATATAAAAAGGCCATTGTGGAGCATGCTGACTGAAAGGCTGAGCAGAGAAAGGCTGCAGCAGCCATAGTAGAGGCTGCTCTTGAGCAGGAGCAACAAGAGGTGCAGGTGAAGAAGTTGACTGATATGAAGATAAAGAAACTTGCTGTGGAGAAGGCCAAGAAGGAAGAGGAGGAGATGAAAAAGAAGGCAGATGAGGAAAGGAAAAGGAAGTTGAAGAAAAAGGCTGATAAGGAGGCTGTGAAGAGGAAGAGGAAAGAGGAAGAGAAGAGGGACAAGGAGAGAGTGGATAGGGATGCCATGGATAAGTGAAAATCAGAGTCTGAGAGGCAGTTGAAAGGTAAGGGTAAGGCAAAGGCAGTGGAGGTTGAGGTGTGAAAATGGCCATTGTTGAAAGGGAAGCAGACCATGGAGGCTGTGGGCTGGAAGAAAAGGAAACCAAAATCAGCCTTGATTGTTGAAAGTGAGGACAAGCAGTCCATAGGGTTGTTGGAGCCCTCCAGGAAAAGAGTCAAGACTGATGGTGTAGAGTTTACTGGGGATAGTGAGTGCCTTTTTCTGCTTTATGACAAGGTTTGACCTGGCCTTAGAGAGATGTATATGTTGCCACTCTGAGAGATTCCAGTGCATTGTTAAGAAGGGGCATTCTTGCAAGTGGTGTCAGATAAAAAAGAGCAAGTGTCTTTTGGCATCAAAGAAATATTTCTGGACTCTAGGAAGATTGTGGAGTTATTGGAATTACTACATGCTAGGTTAGATGGAATGGAGATGCAGTTGGATAGAGTGGAGTGCAAGGTGGATGAAGTCCAGGTCCAGGTTGATGACTTAGTTGATGATTACCATTCTGGAGACAATATGGAATATCTGCTAGACTATTTATCAGAGCTTCACCAGAAGGAATGGAATACATTGCTCATGGAGCTCAAGGACTTGGATACTGTGGAACCTGAGGCCCTCCACTGAGTGATAAAGATGTGCCTTGATAAGAATGTGGTACAAGTATAGAGAAAGTACATCATTGACAATGATACTTTTTCTGGCAGTGATCCTTTCAAATTGGCCAATATTCAGCTTTGGTCTGGGATCTTTGGCAAAGAGGGTCTTGAGAAGGCTAAGGAGGCAGCAAGGGCATTTTGGGAGACAAAAGTGCAGTTTTATGCTGTCAGGGGCCAGTGGAGTGGGCCTTTTAAAAGGCCTTGTTGAAGGATTCAGATGAATATTTTATTGTGGACTCTGAGAATGAGGGTGAGAAGAAAGACATGAGAGAGGAGATAAAGCCTAGAGAGAGGCCCATTGGGATTGAGGCCTTGGATAAGCTGGTGGAGACATCCATAGAGTCTGGAGAAGAAAGCGATGGAGATGATGAGACAGGAAATGAAAAGGGTGGCGGAGAGAGCAAGAAAGAGGAAGATATGGAGATGACAGATACTGTGGGTTCAAGCTCCTAATCTCTTATAGCCATATATATAGATAATTTGTTTTTTGGACTTGTAGTACATTTGGATTATGTGGTGCCCATAGAGGTAAAATATATTGGACTTTTTTAGAAAGATGTAGGGAAAATGAAGTGAAGATGGATATCTATAGAGTCTGATGGAAATTAGAATATAAATTTGAAATAGAATTTCAGAATATAATTTGAAATTGGAGAAGTAAAGTTCACAGAGTTCTATACATGTGTAGTGAAGTCAAAGGTGGAGTCTAGCAGAGTCTGTTTCTTATTAGAAAATGCAATTTGTAATAGAAATCTAGGATTTAATTTGAAATTGGAAAGATAGAGTCTATAGAGTTTTATACATATATAGTAAAGGTAAAGAAATATAGGAGACTGTTCTGGATTAGGAAATGAATTTGTAATAGTTTTTGAAAATTGAATTTGAAATAATAGAAATAGAGTCTGTGAAAAATGAAGAGAGTTAAGTGTGAGGATATTGGAGAGTGGATTTATAAATAGTAACCTTGGATAGTGGACCTGGTTTATTAGAGTAATGACAATGAAAATCTTCAATATACTCATTCACAAAAAATTCAGTAGCAGGAATCCAAGCAAATTCTTCATCTGTACCTTCATAACCTAACCACTGGACACAATACAGGAATAGGCAGCAGAACTGATAGTCAAGCTTAGAGTCAAGTATTTGGGCAATCTCATACTGCTCTTTGCTGTTGACTTCAACTGGAGAAGGAGATTATTGTCCTTGGCTATATATACAGTTGTGTCATCAGTGAAGAGTAAAGAAATTAGCTTGTCCCCTACATTTGGGATCTTGTACCTATACAGACTGGAGGTGTGTAACATTTGGGCTAGCAGTTCAATAGTGATGTTAAATAATAGGCAGAACAACAGGTCTCCTTGTCAGACACCCTTGGTTACCATGAAAGAGGTGCTTTTCTTGCCATTTATGATTACTATAGACTCTGCTCCTTTGTATAAATGTATTACTCTGGATATAAAGGCTTGTGGTATTTCTATTGGGGACATTGCATTCCATAGATAATCATGTCTAATCTTATCATAGGCCTTTTCCTGGTCCAGGGCAACTATTGCACCATCTATTTCCTCTGCTTCTACATAGTGTATCATATCTTTTGCTAGATCAATCTGGTCAAAAATGCTTCATCCTTTATAAAGCCAGCTTGATCTAGGTGTATCAACATATTTGCCACTTTAGCCAGCCTGTTTGTGAGTGTCTTAGTCATGATTTTATAATCTGCATTCAGAAGTGATAGGTCTGTAGTTTGAGATGATCTGTTTATCCTTTTTCTTGTGAAGTGGGCATATCCATCCTTGGGAGAATTCAGAGCCTGAGGTAGTGCCAAAACATTTAATGTCATTATAAACAAGCTGGAGTATTTCAACAATGTCCTTCTTATTTTGTGGAGGCTGCTCATCCTCTAAGTCATATCTAAATCTTATATAGAGCTGATGCCAGAGTTCCAGTGGTATGCCATCAATGCCTGTGGCTTTCCTCTTAGCCCCTGCTGTCAGAGCCTTGAGGATTTCATCATATTGAATTAGCTCTCCTAAGTTTTCTTGTTCCATTATGGGGCCATCATCCAGGAGGTTCCCCAAGACTGTTTCAGTAATGTTGGCCATCTCCAGTGTAGTTAGCACAGGGTATGAGTCTTGGTTTTGAAGTTTATCATAAAAGTTTCTGGCAGCTCCAGCCATCTTGTCAGACCTTTTCACATATATGGAGGGAGAACTTTTTGGGCATTGTAGTTCAATCATGGTGTCTCTGGGCTTTCTTGAGTTACCTATATTCATCCAATACTCAGTAACAGTTTCCATGTCTGTTACAATTTTTACCCCTTTTTCAACCCTAACTCTAGATATTCCCTTACTATCACCACTTATCTCTACTCATGCATACCTTCCTTGCCCAGATAGGACTTCTCTTTATGCTTACCGTCTTCAGTCGTTTACAATACTTCCTTCTCTCACCAGTCACTTCTCTATGAACAAACACCACCACTATACAGTGCACAATAGTAGTATATGGACTGTGTATTTAAGTAGGACAGCTCTCGCTGGTACAAACCAGCTTTGAGCTAAGTTATATCACACCAACTTATGTGCTAGCTCACTTCCTACACTAAGACCTAAAAACTTAGCCCTACTACTATGCCTTGCAGCATGCACCAGGACTACTCAAACACAAAGTAACCAGTTGTTTGTGATTGTTAGGAGTCATGTGGAGTTTGGGTCTAACAATTAGCTTGAAGCTTCCTCACCCTTTTTTCTTTACATGCTCACTGTGAAAAGAAAAGACCATATGTCCTTGTAAAACAATGACCCTGCACTACTCACTGTCCCTGCCATCATCGGGCTCCTAGCCCTAGCAGCCATCTGCTGGTATTATTACCAGGTCATCATTAGTTCCTGTTACCCCTCATCTGCCTCTTAAACCACTTCTATGTCATATTCCCATGCAGAGCGGGGCTTGGCCCTGACATCCAAGGAGCAGGACCAAACCTCCCTCTGGACCCAGAAGTCGGGCAGGACCTGGAAGGAACAATTCAATCCAGCCTGCCTCCTTCCTGGCCACCAACACCCTACTCAGCCATCCCCCAACCCAGACACACCTACCCCCCACAACCTGGCCCTGCCCCCACAGGGCCTCTCCTAGATTCTCCCACTGATACCACTAGCAGAGATCCTTGAAGTGATGCCACTGAGAGAGCCAATGCCCTCCATGCTGAGCTTGTCTGAGCTGCCCTTTGGATCTATGCAAGGAGACACCAATGCACAATGATATGCTCGAGAAATATGAGTGAGCGATCTGAGCAGCCCAAGACAGGACCCTTGGGGGCATGATGCTCAACTGACACCATCCATCCTCCCAACTACTCCGACCTATTGCCCATACCCACCCAGATGACCATCACAGATGAGCCAGTCATCTTCAGGAATGTATGTGTCAGCGAGCCCAGGGGCAGACCCCACTGGCCAGCTGAGAACATGGACAGCAGCAGCTTGGTCAAACTCATCTTCATCACCCCTGCAGGAACTCCCCAGCCCCTTGTGGTTCACAACTCCAACCTCTTTGAGACCACTGGTGGCCCCACTCCTCTTTCCAATCATACCACTGCTTACAACAACGACAGAGCCAGCATATGCTCAATTGTCAACATACCCTGAGCATCCACCAGCACTGCAGTACAGCCCCCAGCTGATAGCCCAGCCCAGCCCAGCCCAGCCCAATCCCGACAGTGACCTGGACCCCACCATTCCTCCCCATAAGGACAACTCTGATGGAGGAATCGGCTCTGACACCAGCAGAGCAGGGGCCTTCCCATGGGCAATCTGACACAACCTCACCTACAGTTTCCCCTTGTCCAGGGTTGACCTTGATGATATCAAGGCACAGGCCAGCAATCCCAGTAATGCCTGAATGGGACGACATAGAAATATATATACATGAGACCCTGCTGAGTGACAGGAAGGAATGGCTGATCCCCACGATGGCGGAAGAAACATGGGAACAGTATCTCAATCTAGCAGTAGGAGAATATAGGTATTTGTGACAGTATGTAGCCATGATGCCAATCAGTGAACGATCTGCAGTCCGAGATCAGACCCGAACTATATGGGGCCTACTTAACCAGGCCAAGGAATGTGCTGCATCCCTAATCAATCAGCAGACCCGTATCCTGTTTTACATCAGCATCTGTGCCACAGCAGGACCAGAAGCCATGGGACCCTCACAGGCTCAACCACCTGTACAACATGGGGTGGAGCAAAAGGGACAGGAACTGGTGGCCAACAAAACCAACCAACCAAAGAAACCTAACCACCGTCCTAGGGCTTGGTCAGCACCTGAGAGCATGACCAAATCAACCAGAAGAACGTATGGGATATGTGAGAAGCCCTCTATGTCACCATGGCAGCAGCTACTTGCACATGAACTGCATCAGGATGGAAGCCTGGTGACATGCCAGGGGGCTCCCCACACCTCTCCACATGAGACAAACTCGCATCACTCCCCAGGCTGCTGGAAGGACCCTCAGGCTGGCCCAGTGACAACCCTGCCCCCAAA
The DNA here is from genome assembly GCA_028551335.1 of Armillaria sp. CMW 4456. Classification (NCBI taxonomy): domain Eukaryota; kingdom Fungi; phylum Basidiomycota; class Agaricomycetes; order Agaricales; family Physalacriaceae; genus Armillaria; species Armillaria sp. CMW 4456. The sequence continues at coordinate 1,716 of JANDKJ010000702.1, read as the reverse complement.
ATGTTATCTGAAGACCTCCATCTAAACATCAAACCCATCCTCATTAAAACCCCCAACCCCTTCACTGGAAAAGCTGATGACATCTGATGATTTGTTTGCAATTGTGAACTCTACTTTCAAACCTTCGCTGGGTTCTTCACTGATGGCAACAAAATCATATTTGCTGTCTCGCATATGGAAACCAGGGCAAAGAACTGGTGGGTCAGTATCCAGGAAGAACTTCACTTGTGCTCCCACCTTCACCACCACTTTCCGACCTGGCTTGATTTCAAGGACATGCTCCAAACCCAGTTCAGTGACCTGGCAGTGACAGAGAAGCACCACCAAGCCATGACTGAGCTAAAGTGGAATGTCAGCTTTGAAACCATGGTCGAGTACTTCCAAAAGCTGGAAGACCTCAGGAGGAAGGCCAACCTCATCCACAACACAGGTGAAAGGGGTCAGATGACAATGGCCATGAAGAGAGGCATCCCACATGCCATCTGCAACAAGATCACCGACATGGGGATCTTACTGCCAAATGGCTATCACGAATGGAAGGAATGGATCATTCAGGGAGACAAAGCAAGACAACGGTCAAAGGTGGTGGACAACATGATAGCCCATCCTGCCACCATGAGACCATCCCTGCCCATGAGTGGACATGCCCTGATGATGCACCTCTCCAGCAACAAGAAGACTGGGATGGGGACAACCTACAGTGGGCAGGGACAGCCAATGGATGTTGATCAGCTATGTGCCAGATCTGCCAGGCTGTGCTACAACTGTAATGAGAAAGGGCACTTCACCCAAGAATGCCTGAAACCAAAGAAGCCATATTTGTGACCACCATGCCCACCATGCACCCAAGAACAAATCCACACCACCATTGAATGACTTGAGGATGAATATACTGCTGCCGAGAAGAAGATGCCCTTAACCAGTGGCATCGAGGAGGTAAAAGATTAGGCTGACGAGCAAGTGATTCCACCTGATCAGCCATGGACCAATTTAGCTCTAGTACATTGTCACCTACATGTAATAGTACTTATAATACACCTGTAGTCTCCATGCATTCAAATATACCCCTTACAACACCAACAACAAAGAGCCCTAGAGAATCACAAAAGGAACAATCATGGGAGAAGCCAGGTAAGTGTGCCGTGACCATCACAGAGATCATACAAGCACCACCAGCAGAAGTTCCCTGATCCACTCCCAAGGGCATGGCTAAGGTGACCCTGACCATGGCAGAAGAGCTAGCATGGGAGCCCTCCCCACTGGTTGCAAGCATCCCAGTGAGCAAGAACAAAGCTGCTACCTTGACTAGTGAAGGGGGCCAAATGGAGGCCTGCATGCCCCATAGGATGCCCACCACTACCTCTTGAGTATGAATCCTGGCACCCCACTTCCCCTACCATGTTGACAAAGATGGGAACTGGACAATGGAGCCCTGGGACTGTGCCACTGGCAATATCATCAGACTTGTGAGCAATGACTGCCCTCCAGAGCCAGCCACCTCCTCTGAATACCCATATGACCCCAAGGAGTGGCTCAAACCTTGGAGCGCTGAGTGGACCTGGTGGAGCATCTACACCTTGCTCCTGGCTGCCAAGGGCACCCTCCTCATCTGGGTCCACAAGATTCACCAATGGGAGGTAACTGATGACCTCATTCAGAACTCCAGAAGTCAAAACACTCAACCACCTTGGAATGACTAAAAGAGCTCAAGGGATC
>JANDKJ010000701.1:0-11415 GCA_028551335.1 Armillaria sp. CMW 4456 | reverse complement strand
GGTGTTCCCTTTCCCTTTGACTTGGAGACAGGATGCCTCCTCACCTCCACAACTGCCTTGGCCTTTCCCTTATCCATCTTCTCTGTGGTCTTCTTGTCTGTGGCCTCCTTCTCCTTCCTCTCATTCACTGCCTTCTCCACTGCCTCCCTGTTGGCCTTGTCCTTCATCCTTTTCTCTTCCTCCCTCTTCTTCCACTCCTCCTCTTCCCACTTGGCCTTTTCTGCAGCCTCCATGGCCAGCCTTTTTGTCTTTGCCTCCATGATCTTCTTATCCCTCACCTCCTTCTTACGCTGTTCCTGCTCTACCTCCTCTGTGGTCTCCACCAGCTTCTGCTGCTCCTCTTTCCAAGACCAATGTTCCCCCACAGCATTGTTATAAGCCTTTTCTTGGTCATCCCTCGCCTTGTAGTATGGACCCAACTCCATGTCATCCATGTCTGGAGTTGGCAGCATGACATAGGGCTCAGGAGTTTGTGACACATGGTAAATTGGAATTGACATTGAATAGCAATAAGACTGAGTGGATGATGATAGTATGAAGTCAAGAAGCAAAAATCACATGATAACCCTTCACCAAATCCATGTGATTAAACCGGCCATCAGGATCAGCACTCTTGAGGGCAAGAACACTAAGGGGGGGATACTGTAACAATCATGCCATGAACTCTAACTGGACTCCATGGACTCCACTGACATGCCAAGTGGCTGTCTACCCATGAAATTGCAAACATAATAGGCAATTAACATGATGCAAGGGTCCATGTGAGTCAAATAAACACCTAAGGGGGCATTCTTTGGTATAGAGCATAAGGAGTTACATTGCTAAGGGTGACAGCAGGTGGAGCACAAGGCTCAGGTCTTAACAAGACACCAGATGGGTCTTGTTGGCCATGGAGTTGATGTACTTGACACTAGCAGCACTCTACTCAAAGAAATGGGTGTTTATGATGCAATCAGAGGGGAGATGTTGATCAGGGATCAACAGGCACAGGAGAGTGCAATGATATCATAGGAGAATGGCCTGCACTCTAGAACTATGGTATAGTGGCTGTACAGGAAAATTAAAAGCACATGTGCCCTCCAACCAGTGGATGACAGGGAAGCACATGGAAGGTGCACTCTCCTGAAAATGAGGCTCAGAAAAGACATGTGCTACTTGGGAATATAAGGAGTACTCTCTGCTGACCAGGCAGTGAGTCAATTGGACTCAAATCCGAAGGCCGAAAGGAATGGAGTCAGAATGACACTAGAGGGAGGAGTTTGTTATGGATATTGGCAATTACTATAATTGCCATTAGTAAGCAGTACTAGTCTCGACTTCCCCTGAAGTTTCTTTTAGTTTCTTTTAGTTTCTACAACAATATAGAAAGATCTTGACATTTCCTAATTACAATTTCCCTAAGTAAATTCTAGAATAAACATCTGTATAAAAAGATGAGCAATAATGAACATTCAATCATCTACTCTTGATTGAATCTTTTCAACCCTATTCCAGTGTGAACTACCTTAGTTCAGATTTGACTACGCTAAACGCTTGTCGGATCACTCTTCAGATATGCTAAACGCTTTCTGTAAACTCACAGGAATTCTGAAAGGTAATCAGAACTCATTTTTCATCAGCCTAATAAGCTATATTCTCTAACTATGACATTTATATTTCTTAGTAAGAGAAATACTATGGCTGATTCTTAACATTGGTGGACACATTGTAGTTACCTTGAAACAGCTTTCCCGTATCCACTCTCAACCACTTCCATCATAACCTTGTTTTAAACAACGATGTCTCTGCCTTCACCTACTGTAGAGCCACCTATCTCACACCCCACTGTTTCGGCTCCATCTGACACGGATCCATTTACTTTCTCGGAAACCCTAACCCCTTTAGTATCCCCCATCCAACCAGAGGATGCCGACGGCGACAACAGTACAGGTGTCATTCGCAAATGGCCCACTTCCATCCCCATGCACTCCTTTGCTCGCCATTCCAAGGCCAGGGAACGCAAGGATCATGTCATCCAAATACTGAAAGTGGGTACCAAACTCGGCAATGGTTTGCGCACCGCAGAGTACTTAACTTTCTTTCAGTACACAAGTACCTTCATTAACGAGATGTCCAAATTAGACGATCTACTTCGCCATCCAATGGCTGCTCCCACTACTAGCAACGAGCTCGTTTATAGGCTGAAACCTTCATTGTATAGGGAGCTGCAGACTCTATTGGAGACCAAGAGATCCATGGCCGCTAAGTCTCTAAGTCATTTTGGATATCCTGATCTCGTTGAACCGATCTGGAACTTAGATATCTGCCTATTCCTCTCTGCAAATGACTTCGAAATATATGCTCTCTGCTATCGCATTCACGTCGAGCAATTCCTTTACATGCTAGACGCTGTACACGATTGGGATAACCTTTGCACCAGGGATCTCTGACACGAGGGCTTGTTAAAAGCTCAACTTGATGCCGACCGACGCTCCTCTCAGGTCTCCGACATTAAGACTAGGCCTTCTCGTCCCTTTCCTTCTGGGCATGACCCCGAGTGGAATCTGGGGGGGGTGAGACGTGCTACCATTGGAGAAGAAGAACCAAGGCCAAGCACACGACATGTGTCGCAATATTCCACTCGGGCAGCCGAAATCCTGGGATATACGACTCATAATTCGATTTCCAGAGCAAGCCAATCACATGGCTTCAATCAGAAGGAGCTTGGTGGTCTGCGTGCTTCGTCCTATCAGCCACAACCGGAAGAGGAGTGCAAGGAAGAGGAAGACACCTCCAGTGACTCGAAATCTGAGCATCCGTACACCAGTTGTGAGTATTCTCCCACTAGAAACTCAAAGCATAATCTCAAGAGTCCCAGTAGCACGACAGAGAACCCCCGCATCCATTTTGACACTAAGCTGAAAATGACCGACGTGCCTACCTGGAACGGGGACCCAGACACCATTGTTTCCTGGATTCTCAAGGTGAACAACATAGCGTCAATGAGTGACTCGGTCTTCAAAGATCTAGGACGAATCATTCCCAAGAGATTATCTGGAGATGCAGACAAATGGTACTATTCACTACCGTTGCAATACCGACTGGATCTAGAGCGGAATTGGGCTACTCTGCGAAAGGGAGTTACAGATTATTACATGAATCGGCGCTGGTGGGAACGCCAGAAGGATAGAGCACGAAGAGCGACTTACAGACAGGCGGGACAAACTCGAGAAACCCCGAGCGAATATTATATTCGCAAATCGGAATTGTTGAACACCGCTTTCAGTCTAAGCGATTCGGAAATGATCAGCCAAGTGATGGACGGTGCGCCGCTAAACTGGAATACAGTTCTAACCACACAGCTCTACAGAACCGCCGTGGAGTTCCAAGCAAGCATAAGATACCATGAAGACCAGTTACTTCGCCTGGATCCAGGATACCAAGGCCACTCCTGGAACACTTATGAATCACGAGCATCTCAGGAAAGACCAGTCTCAGATAAAGGTCATTCTACGACGTGCAAACTCGTTACTTCCAGCGAGGTCTCCAAATCAATGGCCCCTTCAGGTCATGAAGAGGAACGTCCCATTAATGACATCGAGACCAGGAATGCGCTGAAATGAGGCTTCGTCTATATACTATCAAACTTTCCTAATCACTTTTCGGGCAAGTAGAGACTGGGGGGGCTCTGTTATGGATATTGGCAATTACTATAATTGCCGTTAGTAAGCAGTACTAGTCTCGACTTCCCCTGAAGTTTCTTGAAGTTTCTTTTAGTTTCTACAACAATATAGAAAGATCTTGACATTTCCTAATTACAATTTCCCTAAGTAAATTCTAGAATAAACATCTGTATAAAAAGATGAGCAATAATGAACATTCAATCATCTACTCTTGATTGAATCTTTTCAACCCTATTCCAGTGTGAACTACCTTAGTTCGGATTTGACTACGCTAAACGCTTGTCGGATCACTCTTCAGATATGCTAAATGCTTTCTGTAAACTCACGGGAATTCTGAAAGGTAATCAGAACTCATTTTTCATCAGCCTAATAAGCTATATTCTCTAACTATGACATTTATATTTCTTAGTAAGAGAAATACTACGGCTGATTCTTAACAGAGTTTTGGACACACAGGGAAAGCACTCTATGGTGCATGGACCATTGCCAAATGTGTAGATTCAATTTGTAATAGAGAGTGCATATAAATACAGTAGATACACAGTAGAATAGCAGGTTCCCAGCTGGTGCCCACTGTGTAGTGTGTAAGCAAAAGTTGACACTCTCAGTTTGGTGCAGGGGGAGACTTCGAATATAGAGATTGTTACACAGCAGTAAAAGCTCTGCATGAAGTGTGATCAACTCTAAGTTCATCTAGGGGACATTAGGGAGGCCAGAGTGCTTGCGCTCTCATGTGTGAAGGGTTTTGGGTGATGCGTGAAGCTACAGTCAGCAGAGGTTCAAACCCTTTGGCTTGTGGGATGGTGTTATTGTGTTTTAAGTTTCTCTGGCTCAGCACAGGTTCAAACCCTGTGGAGTTATGATCAGTTAGGAAGCTAGAGTGCATTGGTTTGAACCCAGTGGCTCTTGTGGATTGTGTTTGGGAGTGTCTCTTGGAAGAGCGCATTGGTTTTGGGTTAGTTTTGTGTGTTTTGAGAGTGAATTGCATTGCGCTCTACATCTGCGATGGTGCACTTGTGTTATTGCCTTGAGGCCCAGTGACAAAGTTGCCACCTCCTGTAATAAAAGTCTTTAGACTCAGAGAAGTTTAGAAAACCGGACAGCGCAACTGTTTAAAGTGTATTCAAGGTCCCAGAACCCATCTTATCAATTCCACTGCTTGCTTCTATTGCATTATAATCCCCCACAAACTAAAGAGTGTGTGGTTGTAGCATCGAGGGTTAGAGTGTGATTCAGAGTCTGTAGTCTCTGCTCACATTTTGAGTCCTTTTTGGCTGTGTGCAGCAACTAGCCTCTTCAATGGAAAAGAATATGCACAGCATGAACGGCCAATTCATTATAGGCATCCACCATATTAACCATGGCTTTGGGAGGAATTGTCTCCATGACTTGAAGGAAGTCATACTTGACAGAATTCCACTCATCTTCATCGGTCCCAGTGATCTCCCAAGCCTCCAAACCCATTTTCCAATTATCATCAGTGGATGTGATCCAGTTATCGACAACTATTTCTGGGTGATCCATTGGTCAAATTCTCGAGAGCTCAGTCAAAGTTTTCAAGATAATTTTCATGATTTCTTGAAGTCAAGGAAGGTGCTTGAGATCCTCGGCAGACAGGCCAGCAGTATTGATCAGTGGTGGAGGGGTATGAACTATCATGAAGAAGACACAAGAAAAAGAAGAGAAAGAAGTCACAGATATCCAAGAGCTGGGATGACAATGTTGGGGTGGAAAGAAAGACGTGCCAGCTTCTGTTTTCATTGGAAAACATGAGCCTGAACCAAGAATCCTGAGTAGGCACAACATGGCCCATGTGCAAGCCAATCGTGTCGATGTGAACCCTGTTGATCCTTGACATAATGTGGTCATGCAATATGAAAAGCAATGGCAGTACTATTTTGGAAATGCTGGATCGGCCATGAGGCTTCCAGAAGAGGAAGCATGAGCTGCCATGACACACCTACCAAAAGATGTTTTCTCCCACACAGTACCAGGATTATGTCACTTCCATGACATAATGAAAGTTTAGGGGGGATGATGAGCCTCAGGGCTCTGTATGCTCCAATTTTGCAGATTTATCCCTCCAGTGGCCTTTCACCAAACCAAACATTCCACACAAGCCCATATATACTTTATTGGGGTTTTCCAACATTTTCCTGACCTTAATGACTTAATGTTGAGGTGACACAGCTAATTTCGACTTATCTCCTCAGCTTTAAACCAGCCTAAACCATTAGAGGCAATATGGCACAATACCGACATCAGCAGCATTAGCACATCAAGTCACATAGGCACAGTCACAAGCATGGACTGGTAATATCAATGGCCTGGCCTTATAGGAGCTCAGTAACAGCAATTTGATGATTTCTGCAGCAAGTACACTCAGTGGGGACTTAGGACCAATAATTGGTTATTGCTGTATAACCACAGGACTTAGACACACATGCTACCTAAAGGGTACTCATCCCTTTTCAGCATTATCTGCAGCATAAAGATGATGAATGTGGAACAGTTCTAATGCCGGAGCAAGAAAATTAAAGATGATGACATGAAAAAGGTGACATTCACAACCTGCTGTATAGTCAGAAGGTCAGAAATACATATGATAAGGCATAGCCCTTCGAATATACCACAAGGATGCCATTTATTTATATCTTACTATATAAGCCTGGTAATTTCCTACTTTACAGTTAGTTACTCTCTCTATTCTGTTCCCCCACATACACACATTGATTCATTTACCTCAGTAACTCACCCAGCTTCAACAATACCAATAGTACAAGTTTTAATAGCGATTTCATCTGCCACAAAGCCAAGCTTGAAGTAATTAAAGCTGAGATGCTTCACAAACATCCATCGACTTAAAACATTGACTGTTGTCATTGTTTTACTTCATTACTGGTGTTTGCTCAGTGCTAGTAAGTGATAACTGTGCAGTACTCACCTCTTTTAGTTTTATAGGAAAGAATTAGCTTCAATTTCACAAGATCAGATTAGTTTTATCAGTTTTCATTTTCACAAGACATTAGCAAACCCATTTGGGCATCAAGAGCAGACGAATAGTATTGGATAGTCATAGGGCAGCTCTATTGTGAGCATTGCCAGTATAGGTTTTGAACAGATTTAGTATTGACAGATTGACAGATATAGGGCAGCTCTATTGTGAGCTTTGCAGGAAATTAGTATTGACAAGTTTTAGGGCAGCTCTAGTGTGAGCTTTGCAGGAAATAGTATTGACCAGTTATAGGAATCGATTTGACAAGAGATAGGACCAGAGAAAGGAAAAAAAGTATAGTTTTGACAAAGATTGACAGTTTATAGGAATTAGGACGAACAGAATTGTCACAGATAAAGCTGAGACATAACCAGATAAAGCCAAGGAACCCAGAAATAAAGACAAGACCTGCCATTGCACTGCCATAGCCACAGAAACATCAACACAGACCCATACTGAGATGATTAGGAGTTCATTTAATACCAACATAATACCAACAGCCATTTTACACATCCCAGTTTCCTTCCCATCCACTTTCCCAGTTTTACAACACACACAAGACCAGATAACAGAGACCAAAGGCAACTCAGAGCATTGGAATCTGTAGTAACTTCTCATGACACTAGAGAGAAGTCCCCCCAAAGACAACAAGCCAGTCAACATAGGACAGCCTGATTTGTCCAGTACTGAATATACATAGTGTTTTGCTGGTGGAATCAACATGAGTATGGAGGTACTCAGAAAGCTTGCACACAAACAAACAACACACCTGAGGAGTGACTTATGAACAAAACTAGTTGTTCTGTAATACCAACACAAAGCTGAGACACCACTATTTCCATTTTGGTTCTTTGCACAGCAATATTCCTGAAGTATCCGACAACTATTCACCAGTTTACATTTGGAGATCACTAAAACATCTGACCACCTCAGCACCAATTGGGCATCATTCCATGGCAGTAGGTTCTGATGGAAGATCTGTTGAGGAATATGGTTCTGCAGACACTGAGCTGACAGCTCTGCCATTTTAATTTTATATTATTTTGAATTCCATAACAATTACTTATTGATTACTTACTGAAACTTGGCTTCACACCACCACCCTCCTGTATCACATACTTGGAATATACCTATGTCGAGCCTAACCATCACATTCCTTTCGACCACTGTGCTTAAAATCCCAACAAGATCCCCTCTGACCAAGAATTGCTGACTGGAGTCTCACCCTCCATGGAATGGACTTGAGCCTTGCCACTCATGGAGCTAACATCAGCAATCTCCACAGAGCTCCCAGCATTGTTGTTGCAAGAGCTGTTGTCCTTGGTTGCCACTGCAGAGTCTAAGTCTTGTGGGGCTCTAGGTCCATTTATGGTGAATTTCTTCATTACCATCCATTTGGCAAAAGCTGTGGATGACTCATTTGCCTGAATCTTAGGTTTCAATGACCACTGAGGCTTAGCTCTGGAGCCCGTCCTTGTTAACATCATAGCATTGGCTTCAATACTAGTGAATACAGGGACTGAGACTTCATCATTCAATGAATCAATACTCGGATTATCCTCATCATGTTGTGGAAACTCGGACAGAGCACAAACAGTCCTGAGAGACTCGTTTGAGTAGATATGAGACAGTGCATCTGATAGAATGTTTTCTGAGCCTGGCACATAAATAATATTGAAGTCAAAATCTGACAATAACTCCATCCAACAGGCCTGTCAGCCAGAGAAATTGCACTGACCCAGTAAGTGAATTAATCCCTTATGGTCTGTGTACCATCTAAAGTGGCAACCTAGCAGAATATTGTGATGATGGTGCAATATTTCCACACCTGCCAACATTTCAAGCTCATGCACAGGGTAATTTTGCTGGGCAGGGTTCAACTTCACACTAAAAAACACTGCCACTTTAGAATGTTTCCAATCCTCTCCCTGACTTATGACACCAGCAATGCCAGTGCTGCAAGCATCAGTGACCACATTGATAGGTGGAGTGGTTTTAGCATAGTTGAGTGGTATGCAATGGTGTGCCTGCCAATGATGTACATAATCCTTAACTTGCTCAAATGCTCACTGATGTGTCTCAGTCCAATTCCAAGGTGTTGTACTACCAGTTAAAGAGTACAACACCCCCATAGGTATTCTTACATGACTAATATTGTCAGCAGGGTAACCAACTGAACCTAGAAATCTGCTCAGAAGTTCCTTGTTCATCAGGACCTTCCACTTTAGCAGTGTCCACCTTCGAAGGGTCCATTTGGATACCCTTGTTATTGATTACATGGCCAAGAACATGAAGCTCTCTAGGGAGTATTTGACACTTCTTCTCACTTAGGTAGAGTTGTTGCTCCTCTAGCACATTGATGAGGTGGTCAGATGTTTTAGTGATCTCTGAATGTAAACTGGTGAATAGTTGTCGGATACTTCAGGAATATTGCAGTGTGAAGAACCAAAATGGAAATAGTGGTGTCTCAGCTTTGTGTTGGTATTACAGAACAACTAGTTTTGTTCATAAGTCACTCCTCAGGTGTGTTGTTTGTTTGTGTGCAAGCTTTCTGAGTACCTCCATACTCATGTTGATTCCACCAGCAAAACACTATGTATATTCAGTACTGGACAAATCAGGCTGTCCTATGTTGACTGGCTTGTTGTCTTTGGGGGGACTTCTCTCTAGTGTCATGAGAAGTTACTACAGATTCCAATGCTCTGAGTTGCCTTTGGTCTCTGTTATCTGGTCTTGTGTGTGTTGTAAAACTGGGAAAGTGGATGGGAAGGAAACTGGGATGTGTAAAATGGCTGTTGGTATTATGTCAGTATTAAATGAACTCCTAATCATCTCGGTATAGGTCTGTGTTGATATTTCTGTGGCTATAGCAGTGCAATAGTGGGTCCTGTCTTTATTTCTGGGTTCTGTGGCTTTATCTGGTTATGTCTCAGCTTTATCTGTGACAATTCTGTTCATCCTAATTCCTATAAACTGTCAATCTTTGTCAAAACTATACTTTTTTTCCTTTCTCTGGTCCTATCTCTTGTCAAATCGATTCCTATAACTGGTCAATACTATTTCCTGCAAAGCTCACACTAGAGCTGCCCTAAAACTTGTCAATACTAATTTCCTGCAAAGCTCACAATAGAGCTGCCCTATATCTGTCAATTTGTCAATACTAAAATCTGTTCAAAACCTATGCTTGCAACACTCACAATAGAGCTGCCCTATGACTATCCAATACTATTCGTCTGCTCTTGATGCCCAAATGGGTTTGCTAATGTCTTGTGAAAATGAAAACTGATAAAACTAATCTGATCTTGTGAAATTGAAGCTAATTCTTTCCTATAAAACTAAAAGAGGTGAGTACTGCACAGTTATCACTTACTAGCACTGAGCAAACACCAGTAATGAAGTAAAACAATGACAAGAGTCAAGGCTTAAGTCAATGGATTGTTGTGAAGTGTTGAAGAGGCAAGCCACTGTGTGCAGCCAAAAAGGACTCAAAATGCGAGCAGAGACTACAGACTCTGAATCACACTCTAACCCTCAATGCTACAACGACACACAGCAACCACACACTCTTTAGTTCATGGGGGATTGTAATGCAATAGAAGCAAGCAGTGGAATTGATAAGACAGGTTCTAGGACCTCAAATATGCTTTAAACAGGTGTGCTCTCTGATTTTCTAGACTTCTCTAAGTCTAAAGACTTTTGCTACAGGAGGTGGCAACTTTGTTTCTGGGCCTCAAGGCAATATCACAAACGCACCATCCCAGATGCAGAGCACAATGCAATTCACTCTTAAAACACACAAAACTAACCCAAACACAATGCGCTCTAGCTTCCTAACCAATTGTAACTCCACAGGGTTTGAACCTGTGCCAAGTCAGAGAAACCTAAAACATAAAAACACCATCCCACAAGCCAAAGGGTTTGAACCTTTGCCAACTGTAGCTTCATGCATCACCTGAAACCCTTCACACATGAGAGCGCAAGCACTCTGGCCTCCCTAATGTCCCCTAGATGAACTTAGAGTTGATCACACTTCATGCAGAGCTTTTACTGCTGTGTAACAATCTCTATATTCGAAGTCTCCCCCTGCACCAAACTGAGAGTGTCAACTTTTGCTTACACACTACACAGTAGGCACCAGCTGGGAACCTGCTATTCTACTGTGTATCTACTGTATTTATATGCACTCTCTATTACAAATTGAATCTACACATTTGGCAATGGTCCATGCACCATAGAGTGCTTTCCCTGTGTGTCCAAAACTCCTCCCTCTAGTGTCATTCTGACTCCATTCCTTTCGGCCTTCGGATTTGAGTCCAATTGACTCACTGCCTGGTCAGCAGAGAGTACTCCTTATATTCCCAAGTAGCACATGTCTTTTTTGAGCCTCATTTTCAGGAGAGTGCACCTTCCATGTGCTTCCCTGTCATCCACTGGTTGGAGGGCACATGTGCTTTTAATTTTCCTGTACAGCCACTATACCATAGTTCTAGAGTGCAGGCCATTCTCCTATGATATCATTGCACTCTCCTGTGCCTGTTGATCCCTGATCAACATCTCCCCTCTGATTGCATCATAAACACCCATTTCTTTGAGTAGAGTGCTGCTAGTGTCAAGTACATCAACTCCATGGCCAACAAGACCCATCTGGTGTCTTGTTAAGACCTGAGCCTTGTGCTCCACCTGCTGTCACCCTTAGCAATGTAACTCCTTATGCTCTATACCAAAGAATGCCCCCTTAGGTGTTTATTTGACTCACAT
>JANDKJ010000700.1:0-48623 GCA_028551335.1 Armillaria sp. CMW 4456 | reverse complement strand
TTAGTCAGCTCATTAGCTAAGATGTTACTTAAGCATGACCAAGCAGCTGGAACACTCTTTTAGGCATTTAATTCCTGCATTTTCATTAGGTGCCTTAACACTTATATAAGCTGATGGTGGCTCTTTTGGGCTGCCTCACAACTTAGGAAGACAGTTCCCACAGTTCACTTTTCAACCACTTTTTATTGCTCAACAGCCACTGAACCATTTCAATTGATTTTTTTATTTTTGGCTATATAAAATAACACTATATTTAATATTTATTACATGATTCTGGATGAAAATCTCTAAACTATGCAACTAATAAATTAAATTTCATGTACAACTTATTGTTTGACATTGAGAAATATTCAAATCAACAAATACCTATTGTGATATTCCATTGCCATCTTTAGCACTCTTTTAGCAAGTTTTTTCTACAGTATTTCAAGGTATTAGAGAGCAGCTCATTGCTTAATTTGATAAATATAACCTTGAAGGAGTATTGCTGTTGTAATAATGAACAAAAAATATGTATAAGTATCTATGAGTGATGTAAGTAATGCAAATAAGGCAGTAATAGGATAAGACATACCTCAGTTGGGCAAGCATGTACATAACAACTAAGGTATACAGGTGCCTATGGTTCCTACTAATAGATAAAGAATATATATCAGTATCTCAGTCAGGCACAACATATGGATAATGACTGTATTGGAAGACTGTACCTAATAGACAAAGAATATATATCAGTATCTACAAACAAAGTAAGTAATGTAAATAAGGCTGTAATAAGAAAAGGACATACCTCAGTCAGGTATAGTGTATGTGTAATGACTGAGGTATGCAGATGTCAACAGTTCCTACTTATAGAATCTTTGAGATAGGAGTACAAGGGAGAAAATAGATAACAATAATATGTGAAATAAAAGAAGAGTAAATTTGGATGAAATACTATGTCAGGTATGGATAACCTCCAACACCTACTTATAAGGAATCTATGTAGAAGAGTAAATTCATGTGAAATATCATGTAATGTATGGATAACCTCTAATATTTAATACTTTATTCATCTAACAGCTAAAATGTTGAAGCTAATAGGTTTGCAAAAGGCACCTGTTTCTCTTTTGCTTTTGTTAAATAATCCTTCAGAATATTAAGGCCTTTAGAAGTTGCAGAGACACTTTCACATTCTTGATTAAACAGAATTGAGTCAAAGTCAATAATCTTGAAAGAAGGAATATGTGCTGCACACCTGTAGATAGGATACCACTAAAATGCAATAGGTAGTAGGGCTTTCCTTCTGGTATTTTGGAATATCTGTGTATACTATTTCAATCTTTTGTGCATCTGGAATGTCAGAAAGAAGTTGTGCTGCAATGTTTTTGAGAGAATACATGCTAATCTGTGTCAGACATTTTTAAATGTTTGATTGTTGGTGAGTAATGACATGTACATAGGGAATAGCATGGCTTTGCAAAACCTGGTGGGTCAGATGAGTGGGTATGTATGGATATGGGTATGGGCTTTGGGTATCTATGACCTAAGAGATACCTGTTGTAAGCTGTATACCTATCTAACTGACCTGTAGATACATAAGACTGTGATTCTACAGGTATGTTAAGTACTAATACAACATATACATGAAATAAACTCACTCTCAGATGTTCAAAGAGATGAAACAACTGAGGAGAGAGACTATATACAATTGTCTATAATGGCAATGAAAAAGTAAGACATGATATCATAGCAATGGACATACCATCTAAGCTTTTCCAATATGATTCACAGTTTGACAGGTATGGGTATGGGTATGGCTTAGGATACCTATAGGTTACCCATGCCATTTTCTACATATACATCAAGGCAGATAGATATATATAGGTATAGAGTTGAGGTACCCATGGTTTGAAATACTCATATTGATCATGTCTGCTTAGAACAGGCAGATATATTAATATACATTCATTTGTACTTAACTGATGGATAAAAGGCAGATTACCAGTGGAATGTGCTAAATGTACTTAGATAGAATTGGATACACAATGGAGTAATTAGCCAGGTTTGGGGTGGGCCGCAACAAGCCGAAGTTCCATGCCACAGTCAAGATTGTGAAGGACCCGAGCATGCTCGGGTCCTTCACAATCATGACAAAGGCATGGGACAGAGGATTGTCAATTCCTATAATTGGTCAATACTATTTCCTGCAAAGCTCACAATAGAGCTGCCCTATATCTGTCAATCTGTCAATACTAAATCTGTTCAAAACCTATCCTTGCAACGCTCGCAATGGAGCTGCCCTACAACTATCCAATACTATTTGTCTGCTCTGGATGCCCAAATGGGTTTGCTAATGTCTTGTGAAAATGAAAACTGTTAAAACTAATCTGATCTTGTGAAATTGAAGCTAATTCTTTCCTATAAAACTAAAAGAGGTGAGTACTGCATGGTTATCACTTACTAACACTGAGCAAATGCCAGTAATGAAGTAAAACAATGACAAGAGTCAAGGTTTTAAGTCGATGGATGGTGGTGATGTTAGATTAATAGAGTGCGAATAAAAGTTATCTATAATAAGATTAACTCAGACTTGCACTCGGAATGTGAGAGAACACATCTATTCACCTATAATAAGATTAACTACAGTGAATGTAAGTAAAGGTAATGAAAACAAGTAAGTAAGGATATCTCACCTCAGACTTGCACTCGGAATGTGAGAGAACACGTCTGAGGTGTACGAGTATAACTACGAGGTATATATACTATGTAACGACAGTATGAATGTAAGTTTTAAAATAAGCAAAGTGTAAATACTGTTAAGTCCATGGATGTAAACGGGTCCGACTATGTGCATACTTGTTATCTCCAACACTCCCCCTCAAGTTGCATGTAGTCCCAATTCCTTCGCAAAATGCTTTGCCTTCATGCTGGGTAATGGTTTAGTCAGGGTATCTGCAATCATATCCTCGGTGGGGCAGTAGATGAGATGAATTGAGCCGTTGTCAATGACCCATCGAATGAAATGATACCGAATGTCGATGTGCTTGGTGCATGCATGGTACTGGTGCTCCTTGGCAAGGGATATTGCTGACTGATTGTCAGAGAAAAGCGTGGTGGGACCATCAATAAGTGAGCCAAATACTTCAGAAATAAGTGAACAAAGCCAGAGTCCTTCTTTGGCAGCATGCGTTGCAGCAACGTACTCCCCCTCAGTGGTGGAAAGAATGACAAGCTCTTGCTGCTTGGAACTCCACATGACTGCACTGCCATCGATGAGGTAAGCATAGCCAGTGATTGCACGGTGTTCCACTTCCTGACTACCATCTGCATCCACCCATCCCACTAACTCCTTTTCTACCTCACCAAATGACAGCTTCCAATCAAGAGTGCCCTTCAAGTACCTGAACACATGCTTGGCAGCCTCCCAATGCACCATCCCAGGGTTCTGCAAGAACTTGGACAATTTTGTCACTGCAAAGGTGATATCTGGCCATGTACCTTGCGACACATACATCAAGGACCCAATGGACTCTGAGTATGGTATATTGCACATTCTGGCAATTTCCTCGAGGCTGGTGGGCGACTGGGCATATGAGAGGTTTGCACTGGGGTTCATAGGTGTGGAGAGAGGTCTGAGGTCTTCAAAATGGAAATGGCAGATTATGGACTCAATATAGGAGTGCTGGGACAATGATATGGTGCGTCTTTCACAGTCTCGAGTGATTTCGATGCCTAGAAGCCAGTGGATAGGTCCCATGTCAACAACTTCAACATGCGTACCAATTTTCTCCTTCACTTCCACCACCAACTCGATACTCGATGCAACAATGGTACAATCATCAACGTGGACAGCAAGTATGATGATTGACTCCCCCTGATGATGATAGAAGACAGCCTGGTCCATGCTACATCTCTGCAAGCCAAGAGTTTTGCCACAAATCTTCATAAACTTCTGGTACCAATGACAACCACTTTGCTTCAAGCCATAAATTGTTTTTCAAAGACGGAGGACTTTTCTGGCAGCATTAGGGAGAGGGAAACCAGGTGGTTGACGCATGTATATCTTCTCGTCATTGGTGAGTTTGCCATTTAGGTATGCCCCCTTGATATCAATCTGATGTATTTCCAGATCAAGCCAGGCAGCGAGGGCGAGGATGGTCTGGATTGATGAGAGCTTTGCAACAGGGGCATAAGTATCAAAGTAGTCCACTCCTTCAACCTGTGAGAATCCCTGGGTGACGAGCCTGGCCTTGTACCATACCACTTGACCTAAAGCATCTTTTTTCAACCGAAAAACCCATTTTGACCCCACAACATTAGCATCTGAAGGCACCTCAACAATCTCCCAAGTCCCAGCATCCACCAAGTTATGAATTTCCTCCTCAATAGCACCTTTCCAGCTTTCCCAATCTGGACAATGCTTCGCTTCCACTAACGACAAAGGATCAAGACCTTCCACAATGCTTGTATCCGTGGCCATCGCATACTCGACTTCTCCATCATTTCCAAAGCCTGGCATAGTCTCAGGAGTCAAGGTAGGTTGACAGGGATGTTCCTCCCAGACTCGATACTGTGTAGGATGGCCAGCACGCTCAGGGTTAGTTCGCATTGGGGCTTCATGCTTCGGATGCTTCACTCTGGAGTGAGTTGGCTGAGTTGGAGAGGGAAGGGCTTCGAAATTTGAGAATGGTGAGGTAGGTGACAATGGCTCAGTTTTGATGCCTGGCTGAACATTGCTAGGCTGTACTTGGGGAAGATTGATACTGGGCTTGCTACCACTCGGCTGACTAGCCATTTTCTCCCCCTCAATCTTATCCAAGTTCTCACCGGATGTTCCGTTTACCATCACCATCACCTCAGGCTTCCGAAAAACCACACTATGCTTGACTGACACCTTCCTCTCCTCTGGCCAATAAATGCGGCATCCCTGGCTTTCATCATCAACTCCAATCCATCTGCCAACCTTGACACAATCATCAAGCTTCGACTGGCCCTGAGACTTGGGCTGGTGAACGTAGCACAGCGTTCCCCATTCATGGACATTTGAGAGGTCAGGTTTCTTGCCTCTGAAGACTTTGTAAGGTGTCTTCCCCTCTGGAACAGCACATGTTGATGACCGATTTCATAGCCAGACTGCATGGCATACAGCCTCTCCCCACAAAAATTTTGGCAGACCACTAGCATGGAACATTGCACGAGTCTTCTCGAGAAGGACCCCATTGAGCCTTTCAGAGATGCCATTTTCTTCTGGTGTGTCATGAACCATGAGCTTGGATTCTGTGCCTCACTTCTCAAGGTGATTTATAAACTCCTTGCTCAGGTATTCACTGCCATGATCAGAATGAAGCCATTTGATGTCAGCTGTCACCTGTGTCTTCACCCATGACTCAAACTTCTTGTAAGCATCAAAGACCTCCGACTTTTGATGCAAAAGGTAAATTCGAGTGAGCTGAGAGTAATCATCGGTGAACATGATGAAATATCTTTTATGGGTAAGGGTTTCAGTGCATGATGGGCCCCATACATCAGAGTGTACCTCCTCCACAAAGGTAGATGCACGTGGGCCTTGGCAAACTTTTGGGATGGACTGACACTTTGTTTTGGCATAGACACAAGACTCACAGAAGAAAGGTTTGCCAGTGGGATTCGGGGATAGCTGTAGACCAGTTATGAAGCCATGGGAGAGAAGCTGTTTGGCTGTGGTGATGGAAAGATGACCCATACGACGATGCAGTTCATCTTCTGTGACAATGGTAGGTGTTGCTGCATTTGCTGTACCACCATTAGCTGAATCATGGATAACCTGATAGAGACCCTTTTCTGAATGGGGAATGGCACCAACATGGTTACCATCAGGGTCTTTGATGTGACACTGGCCTTGCCCAAAGGTCAGTGTATATCCTGCTTGATCGAGATGACCAATGGAAATCAAAGTATATCCAATCTGGGGAGAGTAAAGCACCTCAGTAAGTCACAACTGCGACATGCCATTGCCATCAGGTACTTCAATGACCATCTCCCCCTGCCCAACAGCACTAAAATTTTGCTGGTTCACAGCAGAGAAATGTCATGGTGGGATATCATGGTACATCTCAATCTCATCCTTATATGGAGTCAAGTGCTGAGTACACCCAGAGTCATACATTTCCACATGCACAGAAAACAGCTGAGTTTCTGGAGGGGCTGCTGCATTTCCCTCCTCATCAGCATCCTCCCCTTCCTCATCTTCATCCACTTCATCCTCACTGTTGGATATGGATTCAAGGTTGGGCATGTCTGAGCACTCAGAGTCCAAGTCAAAAAAGTCCTCCTCAGAGTCGCTCACATCCTGCAATTCCAGCATGGAACCAGGTATGGATTCGGCATCGCTACCCTCTGAAGCAAATGCTAATCCAAGCATAGGAATATCGTCCCATGAGTCAAACAATGATGTCACATCGAAAACTGTCCCTACTCCTGGCTGCAGACCGGCAGGTAAGGCAATCGATGATGCAATGGCAGCCCATGCTCCATCATCATCATAACAATCCATGATGTTCGCAGATCCAGAGGTATCTGCTGATTTCCCCTTATCAGCTCCCTCCTTCAAGCACTTAGGACTTGGGCAATTTTTCTGAACATGCCCTCATCCTCCACAGTTCCAGCACACTCCCTTTGGGCATTTCTCCTTGTATTCCTTCGCTTTTCCCTTTCCATTTTGGCTGCCATTCTGCTGAACGTACAGAGCAACACCAGTATCCTCACAAGGCTTTGAGGATTTTTTGTTGACCTGGATGTTGTCATACTCCTTTTCCACAAGCTGCATGATGTAGCTGGGATCCAGAGTGATTTGACTTGATGACACTGTTGCAGAGGTGATTGTAATGGCAGTAGTAGTGTTCGGACCAGCCGAAACTGATGTGGCAGCAGCAGCAGCCAGCTCTCGTGGCAGCAACTGCAGCATTCACAGAGTCGTTTATTGTGGAAAGGTATCGTTGATAATGGGTGGGAAGGGAACCAATGATGCAAGTAGCATATTGAGCAGGAGAAATGGTTACACCAACACCTATGAGTTCCTCATATTTCATTCAGAGGGTATTCAGATGCGTTCAGACATTCCCATTGTCTGGACATTTGAGATTGTCAAACTGACATTGCATGTCTGTGACAATATGGCTACTGAGAGCAGTGTACTTACTACTCAAAGCAGTCCACATCTGTGCAACAGAGGTGAGACAGAGCAATTCAGTGAGAGTTGAGTCTTTGAGTTTCTGAGCAAGGTAATGACAGGCTTCTTTCTCTTTCTTCAGCCACTTGTTGAGCACTGTAAGGGCATCAGCATCACCACTAGGAGGTGGGTTTACAGGTGACAGAGAAGTGCCATCAAAGTGGCCCCAGACTCCTTTGGACTTGACACTGATCTTGAGATGGAAACGAAAGATCAGCCAGTTGCTCCCATCTATGGCAAGTTTAGGAACATTCAACAGAGTGGTAAAGTTGGCAGACAATGTAGTAGACATGGTGGGGATTCATAGAGGATATGCAGCAAACAGACAGGGCAAGATGCAGGGCCCAATAACCTGTTAGATTACTAGAGTGCAAATAAAAGTTATCTATAATAAGGTTAACTCAGACTTGCACTCGGAATGCGAGAGAACACATCTATTCACCTATAATAAGGTTAACTATGGTGAATGTAAGTAAAGGTAATGAAAACAAGTAAGTAAGGATATCTCACCTCAGACTTGCACTTGGAATGCAAGAGAACACATCTGAGGTGTATGAGTATAACTACAAAGTATATATACTATGTAACAACAGTATGAATGTAAGTTTTAAAATAAGCAAAGTGTAAATACTGTTAAGTCCATGGATGTAAACGGGTCTGACTATGTGCGTACTTGTTATCTCCAACAGGTGAAGCATCTCGGCTTTAACTACATCAAGCTCAGCTTTGTGGTGAATGAAATTGCTATTAAACGTGTACTATCGGTATTGTCGAAGCTGGGTGAGTTACTGAGGTAAACAAGGCAATATGTGTATGTGGGGGAACGGAATAGAGGAAGTAACTAGTGTACAGTATGAAATTACCATGTTTATATAGTAAGATATAAATAAAATGGCATCCTTGTGGTATATCTGAAGGGCTATGCATTAGCATATGTGTTTCTGACCTTCTGACTATACAGCAGATCTTGTGCGTTGTCTTATTCATGTCTGCGCCTTTGATTTTCATAGTTCCGGCATTAGATTATGCCTTATTCATAGTGTCGGAGTTGAGAATACTCATTGGAAATGACTGAGTACTGCCAAAGTATCGTGTGTGTCGACGTCTCGTGGTTATACAGCAATAACCAATTAATTCTGAAGTCGCCAAAGGGTGTTCGTGCTGCAGAAATTGTCAAATTGCTGTGATGAAGCCCCTATGATCACTGGATCAATGTTGAGAAGCTCTGCTCGCATGGCTGTGCCTTTGCGCTTTGATGTGTCAATGCCGGAGATGTCGGCAATGCGCTCTAGGTCCTATTCTGGTAATGGTGGCACTAAATCCCATGGCTTTAGGTCAAAATTGGAATTGTTGGGGTATTGCCGAGGTATTGGCATCAGGAAAGCGTCGGAAAAGCCCTATAAAGTATATATGGGCTTGTGTGGAATCATTGGTTTGCTGAAAGTCTGCTAAAGGGATAAATCCACGAAATTGGGGCATACAGAGCCCTGAGGCTCATCAACGAGACCCACTATTGCACTGCTATAGCCACAGAAATATTGATGCAGACCCATACTGAGATGATTAGGAGCTCATTTAATACCGACCTAATACTGACAGCCACTTTACACATCCCAGTTCCCTTCCCATCCAGTTTCCCAGTTTTATGACATGCACCAGACCAGATAACAGAGACCAAAGGCGACTCAGAGCATTGGAATCTGTAGTAACTTCTCACAAGACTAGGGAGAAGTCCCCCAACAAAGACGACAAGCCAGTCAACATAGGACAGCCTGATTCATCCAGTACCGAATACATATAGTATTTTGCTGGTGAAATCGACACGAGTACAGAGGTACTCAGAACGCTCATGCACAAACATACAACACACCCGAGGAGTGACTTACAAACAAAACTAGTTGTTCTGTAATACCGACACAAGGCCGAGACACCACTATTTCCATTTTGGTTCTTTGCATGGTGATATTCCAGAAGCATCCAACAACTATTCACCAGTTTACATTTGGAGATCACTAAACCATCTGATCACCTCATCACCGTCTTCATCCTCAACATCTGGAGAAGGAAACCAAGGCAAGGTGGTCAAAGGAAATGCAGTATTCTCAGTGACTGACAAGAACATCAATTTACCAGTTTCTGTGTCAGGGTGCTGAAGAAGGAAGTCCTTGAGAGGGGACAGGGGTCTGTAAATAGAGAAATGGGCCTCCCCAGGCAGAGGAGAGCTTATACCATACTGGCAGAGATGCTGAAAAAGAAAAAGAGTCAGCCAAATGGAACAGCAACAAGGGAGAGTATGTTACAAATTCACCCCTATTTTACACCCAATCACTTCTATTCCCCTTATCACACCATGAGGAGACAGACTATTAGTTTATGCTATTGCAGCCTCATGATAAATGCGAGGCCATCTATATTTAGCAGTAGCCACTTGTATTTAAGTAGCATAGCTCTTGCTGGTTACAACCCAGCTTTGAGCTAAAGTTCATCCATATCAGACTTTCATCAAACTCCTTCAACTAAGACTTACCTCAGAACTTCCCTGCTCAGACATCATAAAAGACTCAATAAGGACAGCTTGAATGTGAAGCCACTTGTTGTTTATCTTTGTTTGAGTTACTCAGGTCTGGGTCTAACAATTAGCTCGAAGCTTCCTTGTTACCCTTTCCTTACACACTCACTGTGAAGGAAAGCCCTACATGTCTGTAGTCGAAATCATTCTTGCTGTTGCAATTACCATCATCCTAGTTGAAGGGGCCATCTTCACCCTACTCCTGTGGACCAATGTGGACTCCATAAAACAAGCCCTTCACCAGCAAGCTAATGACTTGCACTACACATACTGATACTGATTCTCCTTCTGAAGGACTGACAATGTTGAACTCTCCAACCTCACCACATCCATGACTGTATCCCCCCCCTTCATCCTGACCATTGTGAATGACAAGCAAGGCCTGGTCCTGCTGATCATCCACCATGATAGCAGACTCAGCCTCAACCAGGTCGACACCAGAGGACAGTGACAAGTCCTCCACCAAGACCACCAAACCTTCCCCCTGGTGACAATGCCTGCTGAAACCTGGGAGCTGGCTAAGAACCAGCAACAAGCCAAAGGCAAGTGGAGGTTCATCAATGGATGACCCTTCCCTAGGTTTGGCCAATGAGTAGCCAGCCTCCCACCACAACCCCCAGCCCCAACAGGACCCCTCCCCTCCCCACCAAGTGGAGCCACAAGCTCCCTCAGCCCCAGCATCACTGGAGAATCCTCCAGAGCCTCACCACTGCAAAGAGACAAAGGGAAAGGGAAAGCTCCTGCCTCTCCTGTTGATAGCACCAGAACCACTGTTCCCTCACCCCCCAAGCCAGCCTGGACAAGAGGAGCTGGGGGTCGAATCCCTATTTCATGACCCTGCCCCCTCCAGCCTGCTAACCCTCTCCCAGGAAATAGTGAGGGACTACCAGAAGGCCCACCAGTGGCTGGGCCTTCCAGAACCAGTCACAATGAAGACAGTCGACACTCCACTAGCATGGTCATGGGTGACGGTTCCCCCCCCAAGACCACTGTCCTCCAGTTCGGAGGACACCCTGTCACCAACATTCACACAGAATGTGAGAGGAACACCCATGACAAGGAGAGGTGACTTGCTGACCTTGAGTGGGAATATAACCAGAAAAGGGCTGCGGAACTTGAGAATCCCATCCCCAAAGCCTCAACCTGGTTTTATGTCGAATCCATTGTTGACAGCATCACCAAGCTCACCAACCCCTATGAGCATTGGATCCCAATGAACCCCGACCCCCCATCACTGACCCACTCCGAGACCAAAAGAGGCTTCGAGCAAGTCATTGACAACTGGCGAGCCCAGCGAGTGCCTGGACACACCAGTCCCCCAACCCCCAAGTCTAACAGTGGGCAATTCAAGCCCACTGATCCCAACAAATACATTGACTTTGATCAGCTTCATGCCAAAGGATCCGAACCAGACAATGGGGACATATTCAATCTCCCCCAGGGGGGACCTCATGACTTCTAGCGGAGTAGTACCAAGTTGGTACTTCAACTCCAAAGAAGAAGAACAGTTAGCCCTGCTGGATGGGAAGGAACAGCAGAAGGAATGGCTGCAATGGGAATTTCATACTTACTATCATAAAATACATGACCATTTGCAGCAGTATAACCCACTGATCGAAACACAGGGAGGAACCCTCTTTTGAAGCAGCAACCTGCAGTACATCAAGATGGAGGCAGAGCAATTCGCGTACCTAGAAGTCAATCGGAGGTACAGCACCCAAGGAGTATTTGTGCAGCCCAGCACAATCTATGAGCCGGTGCCCATGCTGTACATGGCAGGATACAACTGAGAAGAAAAGAAGTGAAGAAGGGCCCTGCCCCCAATGCCACCCAATCACCGAACCAACCAGGGTCGCTTGATGGGTGGCTCTAGCGAGATACCAATAGCAAGCACTGGATCGCAACCCAAGATTGTCATCATTGACAATGATGACACCTCCATGGCAACCCCCCCCTCAGGGCCGACCCCAGGACCCTCCCGAGGGGAAGCCCCTCCCCTGGACCCTGACACTGACATCAAGGAAAAAATCAAACAGGGTGCTGCCCTGCCCAGTGGGGTCAGGGCAGAATATGAGGAGGAGGTAGCCACTGCATATGCCTACCTCCAGAAGCTAAAGAAGGGGAAGGCCAAGGCCCAGGAGATCAAACAGGCCCACGACTATTACCAAGACCTGCGAAGGCTTGGCTATGAGATAGTCAACCAGACCCTGTGGGTCCTGAGGACTCCCCCTCTCCTGACCTGAGGAATACCCCAGAGCTATGTGGTACGAAGACCAAACACCCCAGGCTCTGATCCGATGGACAGGAATGTGAGCGTTGCTTACAATGATGACCTCGCCTCCCTGCCAAGACCCAATAACCCTGGAAACACCTGGCCCCCATCTAATCCTGCCCCTCCAGCTGGAGATGCAGACCCGTACTGGGGATGACTGGTCCTGGTCAGAGTACCTGCACCCTACAAGGGAGACTCTGACGATCTGGACCAATTCTTCAGAGCCTGTGAACTATACTTCGAAGCCCATGAAAATGCCTTCCAATCGGAAGTGAGACAAGTGGTCTTTGCGGCCTCACATATGGAGGGGATTGTGGCCACATGGGTCACATGGGTACAAGTGACCCTTCTCTTGCAAAGTCGGGGACATCATTGATTCCCCCACTGGCAGGAGTTCAAAGACATGCTCTGGGGAAGATTCACTGACCCAGCAGTACAAGAGAAGCACCAAAGGAAGATGAAGGAGCTGAAGTGGGACCAAAACAAGCAGACGGCCACAGAGTACTTCAATGACCTTGAGGAACTCACCCGAAAGGCTGGACTGTGCCATGACAAGAGCGACTGGGGACACCTGGTCAAGGCCCTCTGGCTAGGGGTCCCAGGACCAATGATCTGAGGAATCATCTTGGTAGGGCAATGGATCCCTTGGAACTACCCTGAGTGGCAAGAGTACATCATCAGAATCGACAAAGAATACCAGCGATACCGGGCCTATACCCCATACACCCCCACTGACCGACAAAGCCAGAAGCCCACTGCTTCCAGCCACAAGCCGATGCCATCCACAAGCCAGACAAAGGCACCAACCATGACACCCTCCACCAACAGGAGGACTGGGACGGGCATCACATACAGCAGACAGGGGCAACCAATGAGTGTGGATCACATCAAGCAAGAAGGCCAGTGCTTTAACTGCCATGAGAAGGGACACATCAGCAAGAATTGCACGAAGCCCCATTGCCCTCAGGGACGAGAACAGATTCAAGCCCTACAGGAATGACTCAACCAAGAAGAGAAACAGCTAAATGCTGAGGAGAAGTCGGACTCAGGCAGCCAAATTAAGGAAGTAAAAGACAGGGCCAATGAGTGAGCAATTCCACCTGCTCGGCCAGAGACGATATTAGCACTAGTATGTTGTCAGAAGCTCGGGAAGGGACTTACAATATTTCTGTAGTACCACCTGTATCTAACATGCATTCGAATATACCCAAGTTGACATGACAACAATGAAAGGAATTGCAACACCCAACCACCTGCCAACCCAATGCAGGCTGAAGAAGTTCACTCCCACAGGAGGCACCTGTTCCAGGAGTGAATGCCCCCACCCTCCGATTGGCAGGCAGGGGAGTAAACCCAGCTCAGGGACAAGTGGAGGGGGTGGCTGAGCCTGTGCCCTCCAACTCACTGAGCCCTGAGGTACCCCAGGCGAACACCATAGAACATCAAACCCCAACCCCAGGTGCGTCTGGGACAGCCCCAGTCTATGATGCCAATGGTCTGAAAGGGGACAAGAAGAAAAGGGTGAGCTGAAGCACCCACAAACAGACTCCCTGTCCTGATGGGGAGAGCCACACTCCCAAGGTCACAAGTGTCCCAGCCAGCAAGAGCAAGTCCGCTACCATGACTAGTGAAGGGGGCCAAATGGGGGCCTGCATGCCCCAATGGACAACCAACAAATGGCTAAAGCCCTGGGGAGCCAAATGGACCTGGCATGCAGTGATTACTGAACCCGATGAAAGTGCCCAGGCAAAACTAAAGGGATGGGTACACCAACAGAAACAAAATGAGGTGACCCCAGAACTCCTAGCCAGGCTGTGACAAACCCGATATGCCACTGCAATGGAGTGGCTAGAAGAGCTCAAGAAGCCGAGGAGATACATTCATGCCACGCAAAGTAGGGGAAGGGACTTGTTGGCAAAGGTACAAATAGAGACTCTGGAGTCCCAACAGACTCTGTCAGTGTCTGCCCTCATTGATAGCGGATGTACTGGGAGCTCTATTAACCATACCTTCATCGAGAAACATGGCCTGATCACAAGACCAGTCCTACACCCCATTCCAGTGTACAATGCTGATGGGACCCACAACAGAGACGGGAGTATCAAAGCCTATGTTGAGTTGAGGCTTAAAATTGGCAGCCACCAGGAACAGATTGACCTGGCCATCACTGATTTGGGAACCAAGGAAATTTTCCTGGGCCATGACTGGCTTATGAGACACAATCCCCTAATCAATTGGAAGATGGGCAGCCTCACCTTCACAAGGTGCCACTGCAGAAAGGTCCCCTTCCCCCTTCCTGACGCTGACCCAGAAGACACATGGGATGAAGAACTGGAGGAAGGAGACACCATACTAGCCATGGAAATGGAGGAAGAAATCCAGATATGAGCCCATATGGCCAATGACTTGGTGGCCAGGGAGCACGAGAAGCAGAGGAAGTGAACTTTCAAGGAGATAGTGCCAGAATGGGCCTGAGACTATCAGGACCTATTCAGCAAAGAGAATTTTGATGAACTCCCACCTCAGAAACCATGGGACCACACCATCAAACTAATTCCCAATGCCTCCAACACCCTAGACTGCAAAATCTATCCTCTGAGTCCCGCTGAACAAGAAGAGCTGGACAGATTCCTTGAGGAGAACCTAGTGACTAGGCGGATTTGACCCAGCAAGTCGCCAATGGCCTCCCCTTTCTTCTTCATTAAGAAGAAGGATGGGACCCTACAACCGGTGCAGGACTATCACAAGCTCAACAAGATAACGATCAAAAATCAATATCCCCTCCCTCTCATTTTGGAGCTTATGGACAAGCTCCGAGGAGCCAAATACTTCACTAAACTGGATGTATGATGGGGATACAATAATGTGCACATCAAACAAGGAGATGAGTGGAAGGCAGTGTTCCAAACCAACCAGGGGCTATTTGAGCCAATGGTTATGTTTTTCAGACTAACCAACTCACTGGCCACCTTCCAGTGGATGATGAACAATATCTTCAAGGAACTGATCCTAACTGGAAAGGTGATGGTATACCTAGACAACATCCTAATCATGTCCAAGACGAAGGAGGAACACCACCGACTGGTTAGGCAAGTGCTTCAGGTGCTACGAGACAACCAGCTATACCTCAAGGCAGAGAAATGCGAGTTTGAAACCCTCAAAACCGAGTACCTGGGGGTGCTGGTGAGTGAGGGCTCCATTCGAATGGATCCAGTCAAGACCAAGGGAGTAATGGAGTGGCCCATACCAACAAAGAAAAAGGAACTCCAATCGTTCCTTGGGTTCACTAACTTCTACCAAAGGTTCATTCGAGACTATAGCAAGATAGTCTGACCCATGACACAGCTGACAGGAAACGCCCCCTGGACATGGGGGGCAGCCCAACAGATGGCCTTCCAAGAACTGAAAAGAAAGATCGCAGCAGAAGTGATCCTTGCAATCCCCAACCAGTGGGGAACCTACCGCATCGAGGCAGACTCCAGCAACAGAGCGATCAGGGTGGTTCTCTCCCAGATTCAAGAGCACAAGTGGAGACCTGTGGCCTTCCTCTCCAAGGCCCTCACCATCACTGAACACAATTACGAAATATATGACAAGGAGCTACTAGCCATCATGCTGGCCCTCGATGAGTGGAGACACTACTTGATAGGGGGAACCACTCCAGTGGAAATCTGGAGCAACCACAAGAACCTGCAGTACTTCCAAAAGCCCCAGAAGCTCAACTGTCGACAAGCAAGGTGGATTATGGAACTTGCAGAGTACAATTTCATTCTCCTCCACAAAGCCAGGACTGCCAACAAGAAGGCAGACCTACTCTCACGATGGGCTGATCACAACCAGGGGAAAGATGACAATGAAGGAGAGACAGTCCTGAAGCCGGAAATGTTCCTCCAGCGCCCCACGGCTGAAGACATGAGCCAGGACACTGAGGAAGCCTGGGATCGAGAGGCACTCGAAGCCCCAACAGGGGAATACCTCCCAGAGGAACACCATCTCATGGCCTGCCACCTACGAACACTAATCCTCCCGACTCGGAAGGAAGAACATCAAGAGATAGAGGAAGCCACGAGGGACGAGACATGATGGGACAACAGGATCACCAACTCACTCAATCATGAAAGAGGTGTTACGTGAGAAGGCAAACTCCTCACCTACAACAGAAGGATATACGTCCCAAGGGACCAGAAACTATGTGGACGAATTATCGGGAGGTACCATGATCATATCACTGTCAGACATCCAGGGGTTGAGAAGACCAAGGAGTTGGTGCAGAGAGAGTATTGGTGGCCCAAGATGAAGAAGGACATCGAATGCTATGTCCAAGGCTGTGAGCCCTGTCAACAAACCAAACCTCACACCCAAGCCAAGGCGGCTCCACTCCACCCTAACCAAATACCTGAGGAGCCCTGGACCCACATCTCAGTCGACATGATAACTGGACTCCCTGAGTCCAATGGATACGATGCAATCCTAGTAATCGTCGACCAATTCTCAAAGGAGATTGTACCAATTCCTTGTAATGCAGAACTATCATCGGAAGGATGGGCCAAAATCCTATGAGACCACATCTACACGAGACACAGGATGCCCATCAAAATCATCAGTGATTGGGGACCACAATTCATCTCCAAGTTCATAAAGGACCTATACACAATGTTAGACATCCACAGGAACCCATCCACAGCCTACCACCCCCAGACTGATGGACAGACCAAACAAGTAAACCAAGAAGTTGAAAAATACCTCCAACTCTTCCTGAACCACCAACAGGACGACTGGGAACAATGGCTACCCCTGGCAGCATTTGCCCACAACAACCATGTTCACTCAGCCACAGGAAGAACCCCATTTCAAGTCATATATGGAAGAAACCCAAGAACGACTGAAGGAGACCAGCATTGCAGGGGCACAACACCAGCAGCTGAAGACTTCATAACCCAGATGAAGCAAATCCATAAGGAAACAAAACAGGCCCTAATAAAGGCCATGGCACAGATGAAGGAGCAATATGACAGACACAAGCGAGATGGGGAACACTATGAGAAGGGACAGAAGGTCTGGTTAGATGCCATGAACCTACACCTACCCAGACCTAAGAAGAAACTGGATGACAAACGAGTTGGCCCCTTCAAAGTCCTCCAGAAGGTTGGAATGTCTGCATACAAACTCCAACTACCAACCAAATGGAGGATTCATCCTGTCTTCAACAAATTGCTCCTCACCCCCTACCACTGTCCGGAATTCCCCAACCAAGAAATCAACTTGGAACTGCTGCCTGACCTCATCGATGGGGAAGAAGAATATGAAGTTGAAACAATACTCGACTCTCAAACCAGAACCATCCTGGGTAAAAAGAACCAATGAAGACAAAGAGTAACTGACTATCTTGTGAAATGGAAGGGCTATGGAAATGAAGAAAATCAATGGATCCAGGAAGACCACTTGGAAAATGCCCAAGAATTAATCACAGAATACCTTGACCGAGAGGAAAGGATTGGGTTTATAACAGTTGGGATGACTGTCTTAATGAGGGGGTAATGTTACGATTTCACCCCTATTTCATCATGAGCACACCCCTATCCCCACACCCAATCATGCTCAGACCCCTTATCAAACCATGAGGAGACGGACTATTAGTTTATGCTATCAATGCCTCATGATGAATGTGAGGAATGCTATTATTAGTACCCACCACTTGTATTTAAGTAGTATAGCTCTTGCTGGTAAGAACCCAGCTTTGAGCTAAAGTTTATCTATACCAGACTTTCACTGAACTCCTTTGACTAAGAACTTAACTCAGAACCTCCCCACTCAGACATTATACAAGACTCAGTCAGGATGGCTCGAGCACGAAGCCACTGATTGTTTACTCTTGTTTGAGTTACTCAGGTCTGGGTCTAACAACAGTTGGTTGATCACTTGCTTTTGATTTGGAATCTTGTTGATTGATGATATTCAAGTCAGGGGTCTTTTTCCCATCATGGATTGTGAGATCATAGCAGAGAAAAAGATATTGGTTTGGTTGTTCAGGTTGGCATGTACCATGAACAATTGGAGGAAGGTATCATGTATGATGGTGGGCA
Organism: Armillaria sp. CMW 4456; assembly: GCA_028551335.1. NCBI lineage: Eukaryota > Fungi > Basidiomycota > Agaricomycetes > Agaricales > Physalacriaceae > Armillaria > Armillaria sp. CMW 4456. The sequence goes on along the minus strand of JANDKJ010000700.1, from coordinate 30,513 downwards.
ATGTTACAATTGCTTTTCCATTGATGAGCTCCCATCTGACAAATCTTGTCAAGAAATGCTCTCAGATTAGGAAGATTACTCACTGTCCTTTTATTATTGTGGTGATGGTCTTGTAGTTTTGAAAGAACCAATCAGCCTCTTTCTCACTGAGGGAAATCTTGGGGGTTTCACCACTCTTGGCCTTTTCAATGTTTTGGAGCCAATTGTTGATCCTTTTGGGAGCATTTTCAAGCTCTGCCCATGTATCAGTTTCTGGCAATTTCACTGGTGGTTCCTGGAGGGTATGGTGGGCTGTGGCGACTGCTCCGGGGTGGGTTGAGACATGGTAGGAATTATAATAACTTGTAGCACCAGAGTCATAAAGTGTGGCCATTTCTGTGATGATGGTTAAATGATAACATGCCACCTCATTCCTGACAATGTTTTATTATCCACATGACTGAGCCCCACTCTGGGTGAAAAATAAAATGATATATACAGTCTACTCCCTCATGACCCATACATATTGATTCCCACTCCAACCTATGGGTAATGAGGGGTATAAGTTAAGAGGAGGTTGACTGTATTGCTTCTTTGAATTGTCACAATGAAAGAATCTGATCTCAAAATTCATCATACTCCAACAGAGACTGGAAATAGGGGCAAAGGCACAAAGTTGTCTGACTGGAATTTTGCTTGGAAACAATGGGACATGCTGCTTCTGTCAGTCCTTTACTTCAGAGAAGGAGTTATCACTCACATTCACTCATGTCAGGACAGACTGATGTTCTGCAAGGCTGCAAATACAGTTAAAAGGGTATTTATTTTCATAACCAAATACAGCTAATAAAAGTCTTTAGATTATTTATTCAGTCAAAAGCACTATTATATAATCAGGTTTAAAGGTGATTTTATACAAGAGTAATGGTTGAGCAAGTGCTGCACATTTGGAAATGATTTATAACTTGCTCATCCCTGCCTTATAGGCCAGAAGTGGGATGCTTGTTCTCTTTGCTTCATCCAAGAGGATGTATTTTATTCACCCCAAGGTTGTAAGAAGAACAGGTGCAAGTGAGTCTGAGCTACCACCAGTGTGAGACTACATGTTCATGCACCCTATCTATAGGTCAAAGGAGGGTGTCTGCAGATCTTGTGGATCAAGGTCATATGAAGGACTGAGGGGCTGAAGAGGGGTCATCTTGGGGTCATCCTCTCTTCATTTTGTGCCCTCATAATCTCATCAGGTAAATGGTTGTTCATCCTCTATTATGTTTGTAAACTTACAGCTGTACAGTATTACTGAGTGTGATTGCTACCTGCCCATAGTATGTGTATCCTTTCATTGCTTCAGTATCTTAATACATACCACTACAAAAGTATTACTATGTACTGTTACATGCTTGTATATATCCCACCCAGCAATTATTCACATGCAATTGCTTTCTGGACTCCCAAACATGGCAGCAGGGGCCCTAATTTTGGCTATATGCTGTACTTAAGACAATTGAATGCTGTTAAGGTTTTCAGAAATTATATTATAGAATTTACCACATATGGTATTAATAGGGTGCCAGGGGGTTCTAAGGCACCACCTGTCAATCAATGAGCATACCAGCCATGCTTGCCATACCTTCACAATTGATGACCTCAATGCCCCACCTACTGAATGAGGTCAGCAGAATGTAGAGAACCTGCTCCAAGATGGCTTGTGGGAGTCTGACAAAGTTATGGCTTTCCTCAATGCCCACCATGATGCAATCCCAGAGGAAATAGGAGACCACCAAGTCCTTGACATGATCCTCCTTTCATTAGTAGCATGTGATATCTGGATTGACAGCTGATGAGGAGAGCCAGGCAGACAAGCATGAAACATCTGGCCTCTGTACCCAACCAAAGTATCCATGTACCATATGGAATGGCTGGAGGTGCTGTGCTCCACCTTTCCCATCCATACAGACTCAGGTTTGGGGGGAACAGCTTGAGTCCTCAACATACCATTCTTCTGCAGAGGATGCAAGGGGTCCAGCCATCCTATCTTGCATTGCCTGCTGCAGGAAAGGCTGGGGAATCTACTTGGGTGGCCATGCTTCTCATTGAACCATGGAGCCACAAACTCTGGGTGAGAGGGCAGAGGCTTCCATGGTGGTCAGGCCAGAGGGTGTGGGGGATGCCCCTACTGAGACCACCCTTGCTCAGAATATAGATGAGCCATATAATGTAGAATGTAACTGAACTGAATGAGAAAGTCACCAGACATAGCCCCTACAAAGTTTTGGACTTAAGCAAGTGAACTTAATGAAATGTACCTAGGAGGCCTCTACCTTTGGGATAGGAATGTGTGCTGGAACTACAAGGTCAAACCCCAAAACCACCTCATAGATTGGGCAAATGCCTGACTACACCAACTATAAACATGATAGCAAAAACAATAAATGATAACAACTTTATGCTGGTGCCTGTGACCACCCAAGCTAGCTGTGGCTGGCAACCCCCCCCCCCCTCCTCAGACAATGGGGACAACCCTCTCCAGGACAGGGGACCTGAGACAATTGGCAATGAAGCCATCCCACTAAGTTGCCATAATCTCCTTTCAGATGTAATGGGTGATTTGAGCCACCCTTCCTAGATAGAAAGGGTTCTGACTGAGGGAGATGTGTGTTTAGAAGATGAACTTGATATGCCTGACAAAAATATGATGACCCTACATGATGTATATGCACAAAGCAGAAATAGCCACAGTACAATCACCCCTGCCACACCCATGGCACAAAGGGACTCTGGAGCAAGCCATAAAACTGGAAACAAGAAAGCAAAAATGAAAGTGAACACAAAGGGAGCTGGAAAATGTACAAAATCTTGGTGGACAGTTGCCTCTCTGAATATGAAAGGCAGTGGCTTGGCTGTAGCAGAAAACAACAAGTGGTCTGATGATAAGGTGGTCAGATGCTTTAATGAGCTTGGAATGTAAACTGGTGAATAGTTGTTGGATACTTCTGGAATATCACAGTGCAAAGAACCAAAATGGGATAGTGGTGTCTTGGCTTTATGTCAGTATTACAGAACAACTAGTTTTGTTTCTAAGTCACTCTTCAGGGTGTTGTGTGTGTTTGTGTGAGCTTTTCTGAGCATGTCCATACTTGTAATGATTCAACTGATAAAACACAGTGTCATATTTGGGGTTATAGGACTGATCAAGCTGTCCTATGTTGACTGGCTTGCCATCTGGTGGGGGGGACTTCTCTCTAGTCTCATGAGAAGTTACTACAGATTCTGACACTATGAGTTGCCTTTGGTCTCTGTTATCTGGTCTGGTGTGTGTCATAAAACTGGGAAACTGGCTGGGAAGGAAGATGGAATATATAAAATGGCTGTTGGTATTGTGTCAATACCAAATGAGCTCCTAATCATCTTGGTATTGGTCTGTGTTGATATTTCTGTGGCTATGGCAGTGCAATAGTGGTTCTCATCCTTATTTCTGGGGTCCTCAGCATCATCTGGAACATCTCAGCTTTGTCTGTGATGATTTTATTGGTCCTAATTCCTATAAACTGTCAATCTTCATCAAAACTATACTTTGTCTCCCTTTGTCTGGACCTATCTTTGGTCAAATTGATTCCTAAAACTGTTCAATACTATTTCCTGTGAAGCTCATGCTAGAGCTGCCCTATAATTCTGATACTAATTCCTTGCAAAGCTCACACTAGAGCTGCCCTATATCTGTCAATCTGTCAATACTAATTCTGTTTAAAACCTATCCTTGCAATGCTCACAATAGAGCTGCCCTATAACTGTTCAATACTATTTGTCTGCTCTTGACATTGAAGAGGCTAGTCACTGTGTGTAGCCAAAAGGGACACAAAATGTGAAGAGAGACTACAGACTCTGAATCACACTCCAACCCTCAATGCTACACCCACACACAACAACCACACACTCTTTAGTTTGTGGGGGATTATAATGAGATAGAAGCAAGCAGTGGAATTGATAAAACAAGTTCTAAGACCTTGAATACACTTCAAATGGATGCACTCTCTGATTTTCTAGACTTCTCTAAGTCACAAGACTTTTGCTACAGGAGGTGGCAACTTTGTCACTGGGCCTCAAGGCAATATCACAAATGCACTGTCCCAGATGCAGAGCACAACACAATTTGCTCTCTAAACACACAAAACTAACCCAAAACCAATGTGCTCTTCCAAGAGATGCTCCCAAATACAATCCACAAGAGCCACCAGGTTTGAACCAATGCGCTCAGGCTTCCTGACTGATCATAACTCCACAGGGTTTGAACCTATGCAAGTCAGAGAAACCCAAAACACAAGAACACCATCCCACAAGCCAAAGGGTTTGAACCTCTGCCACTTGGGGAAAAGAGTGCAAGCTAATCAGCCCAAAGGGTTTGAACCTCTGCCAACTGTAGCTTCATGTGTCACAAGAAACCCTTCACACCCAAGAGCACAAGCACTCTGGCCTCCTAAATGTCCCCTAAATGAACTTAGAGTTGATCACACTTCACACAGAGTTTTTACTGCTGTGAACCAATCTCTATATTTAAAGTCTTCCTCTGCACCAAGCTGAGAGTGTCAACTTTTGCTTACACACTACACAGTGGGTGCCCACTGGGAACTTGTCCTATACTACTGTGTACCTATTGTATTTATATGTGCTCTCCATTACAAATTGAATCTACATATTTGGCAAAGGTCTGTGCACCATAGAGTGCTTCCCTTGTGGGTCCAAAACTCCTCTCTCCAGCATCATCCTGACTCATTTCTTTTCAGCCATCAGATTCTTGTCCAATTAAGTCACTGCCTGATCAGCACAGGGTACTCCTTATATTCCCCAGTAGCACATGTTTTTTCTGAGCCTTGTTTTCAGGAGAGTGCACCTTCCATGTGCTTCCCTGTCATTCACCAGTCTGAGGGCACATGTGGTTTTAATCTTCCTGTACAGCCACTGTACCATAGGTCTAGAGTGCAGGCCATTCTCCTATGATATCATTGCACTCTCTTGTGCCTGTTGATCCATGATCAACATCTCCCATCTGATTGCATCATAAACACCAGTTTCTTTGAGTAGAGTGCTGCTAGTGTCAAGTGCATTGACTCTATGGCCAGCAAGACCCATCTGGTGTCTTGTTAAGACCTAAGCCTTGCACTCCACCTGCTGTCACCCTTGGCAATGTAATTGCTTATGCTCTATACACAAGAGTGCACCCTTAGGTGTTTATTTGGCTTACATGGACCCTTCCATCATTTTAATTGCCTATTATGTTCACAATTTCATGGGTAGACAGCCACTTGGCATGTCAACATCCAAATGGATCCACTAATATCTTGTGAAGTTGAAAACTGGTAAAACTAATCTTGTCTTGTGAAGTTGAAGCTGATTCTTTCCTATAAAACTACAAGGGGTGAGTACCACACAGTTATCACTTACTAACACTGAGCAAGTGTTGGTAATGAAGTAAAACAATGATGATAGTCAAGGTTTTAAGTCAATGGATGATTGTGAAGTGTCTTGGCTTTACTACTTCAAGCTTGGCCTTGTGGCAAATGAAATTGCTATTAAAAGTGTGCTATCAGTACTGTCAAAGTTGTGTGAGTTACTGAGGTAAATGAGTCAACATGTGTATATGTGGGGGAACAGAATGAAGAGAGTAACCACTGTAAAGTATGAAATTTCTGTGTTTATATAGTAAAGTATAAATAAATGGCATCTGTGTAGTATATCTGAAGGGCTATGCATTAGCATATGTATTTCTGACCTTCTGACTATACAGCAGGTCTTGAACATTGCCTTTTTTGTGTCATCATCTTTAATTTTTGTGCTCTGGCATTAGAACCATGCCATTTTCATTGTCTTTGGAACTGCGGATAATGCTGATAAGGGATGAGTACCCTTTAGGTAGTGTGTGCATCTAAGTCCTGTGGTTATACAGCAATAACCAATTATTGGCCCAACATCCCCACTCAGTGTACTTGCTGTGGAATTGACAAATTGCTGTTACCAAGCCCCTATAATGCCAGTCTGTTGATATTACTGGTCTGTTTGCATGCCTGCACTAATGCCAATGATTACAGAATTGTGCCCTATTGCTTCTAATGGTTTAGGCTGCTTTAAAACCAAGGAGATAAGTCAAAATTAGCTGCATTGCCTCAACATTAAGTTGTTAAGGTCAGGAAAATGTTGGAAAACCCCAATAAAGTATATATGGGCTTGTGTGGAATGTTTGGTTTAGTGAAAGGCTGCTGGAGGGATAAATCCATGAAATTGGAGCATACAGAGCCCTAATGCTCATCAGTGGGGCCTCCAAGTCCACCCAGCAGCAAGGAAATCCAGTGAGCATTACCTGGTGGCAACTCTAGGCCCACCTGGCAGTGTGGTCTAAGATCCAGATGATCAGGAACCTCACCTGGTGAGGAAATATGGCATGATCAAGGGTGCTGCCAGTACCTGGTGACAAGGTGTCAAGTCAATGACAGCTGTCAGATGACAAATGCTCATCTAATAAACTAAACATTTCTTTTATTCTAAATATATCTGACCTGGTAGTATAAAAGTAGGTAGAATAGTAGTGGTGGGGCAAGTTTCAGGCCCCCAGCTATAGTAGTGATACCTGTGGGATTAAGGTTAGATCTTTGGAGTCCTAGACTCCAGTGTAGAAAGTATTTATCAACTTAACTGTCATGTTTTGCAAGGACCCCTCAGAAAGAATCCAGAACAGTATTTGTGTGTGCCCAGTCAGTCAGTCAGTCAGTCAGCCAGCCTGGTCCAGAATTCTTGTGGTTCAGTGCAGAGTTCAGTGTCTCAGTAGACACTACAGCTTGTGTTTTGTGTTCAGTGTGTCCCCAGTATTGTGTAAACCCCACCTGGTCAGATCAGACCTTTAAAATCAATTGCATTTGTCCACTGGGCAACTATCTACTACAGGGAGTTTCATGCTATGATTCATATCTGCCCCCACAAACTTGCCAGGTCAGTGTTTTGTGTGTGTTGCAGTGTTTTTGACCCACCAGGTCGATTTCATCTCCTCACAGTCACCAGCCCTTTCAGTAGCATGTGTGTCTAAGTCCTGTGGTTATACAGCAATAACCAATTATTGGCCCAAAGTCCCTACTGAGTGTACTTCCTGCAGGATTGACAAATTGCTGTTACTGAGCCCCTATAATGCTGGTCCATCAATATTACCGGTCCATTTGCATGCCTGCACTTGTGTGCTTGATGCACTGATGAGCCTCAGGGCTCTGTATGCTCCAATTTCATGGATTTATCCCTTTAGCAGACTTTCAGCAAATCAAAGATTCCACACACACCCATATATACTTTATAGGGCTTTTCTAATGCTTTCCTGACTTCAATACCTTGGCAATACACTGAAAACACCATTTTGACCTAAATCCATGGATTTAGGGCTGCCATTACCACAATAGGACATAGAGCACATTGCTGACATCTCTGGCATTGCCACATCAAGCACACAGGTGCAGCCACATGAGCAGAGCTTCTCAACATTGATCTGGTGATCATAGGGGCTTGATAACAGCAATTTGATGATTTCCACAGCACAAACACCCTTTGGCAACTTTGGAATTAATTGATTATTACTGTATAACCATGAGACATTGATGCATATGCTACTTTGAAGGTACTCAGTCATTTCCAACAAATATTCTCAACTCTGAAACCACAAATAAGGCATAGTTTCAATGCCAACACATGAAAATCAAAGATGACAACACAAAAAAGGTGATGTTCAAGACCTGCTGTATAGTCAGAAGGTCAGAAACACATATGCTAATGCATAGCCCTTCAGATATACCACACAGTGACATGCCAAGTGGCTGTCTACCCATGAAATTGTGAACATAATAGGCAATTAAAATGATGGAAGGGTCCATGTAAGCCAAATAAACACCTAAGGGTGCACTCTTGTGTATAGAGCATAAGCAATTACATTGCCAAGGGTGACAGCAGGTGGAGTGCAAGGCTTAGGTCTTAACAAGACACCAGATGGGTCTTGCTGGCCATAGAGTCAATGCACTTGACACTAGCAGCACTCTACTCAAAGAAACTGGTGTTTATGATGCAATCAGATGGGAGATGTTGATCATGGATCAACAGGCACAAGAGAGTGCAATGATATCATAGGAGAATGGCCTGCACTCTAGACCTATGGTACAGTGGCTGTACAGGAAGATTAAAACCACATGTGCCCTCAGACTGGTGAATGACAGGGAAGCACATGGAAGGTGCACTCTCCTGAAAACAAGGCTCAGAAAAAACATGTGCTACTGGGGAATATAAGGAGTACCCTGTGCTGATCAGGCAGTGACTTAATTGGACAAGAATCTGATGGCTGAAAAGAAATGAGTCAGGATGATTGCTGCTGGAGAGAGGAGTTTTGGACCCACAAGGGAAGCACTCTATGGTGCACAGACCTTTGCCAAATATGTAGATTCAATTTGTAATGGAGAGCACATATAAATACAATAGGTACACAGTAGTATAGGACAAGTTCCCAGTGGGCACCCACTGTGTAGTGTGTAAGCAAAAGTTGACACTCTCAGCTTGGTGCAGAGGAAGACTTTAAATATAGAGATTGGTTCACAGCAGTAAAAACTCTGTGTGAAGTGTGATCAACTCTAAGTTCATTTAGGGGACATTTAGGAGGCCAGAGTGCTTGTGCTCTTGGGTGTGAAGGGTTTCTTGTGACACATGAAGCTACAGTTGGCAGAGGTTCAAACCCTTTGGGCTGATTAGCTTGTGCTCTTTTCCCCAAGTGGCAGAGGTTCAAACCCTTTGGCTTGTGGGATGGTGTTCTTGTGTTTTGGGTTTCTCTGACTCACATAGGTTCAAACCCTGTGGAGTTATGATCAGTTAGGAAGCCTGAGCACATTGGTTTGAACCCAGTGGCTCTTGTGGATTGTATTTGGGAGCATCTCTTGGAAGAGCACATTGGTTTTGGGTTAGTTTTGTGTGTTTAGAGAGCAAATTGTGTTGTGCTCTGCATCTGGGACAGTGCATTTGTGATATTGCCTTGAGGCCCAGTGACAAAGTTGCCACCTCCTGTAGCAAAAGTCTTGTGACTTAGAGAAGTCTAGAAAATCAGAGAGCACATCCATTTGAAGTGTATTCAAGGTCTTAGAACTTGTTTTATCAATTCCACTGCTTGCTTCTATCTCATTATAATCCCCCACAAACTAAAGAGTGTGTGGTTGTTGTGTGTGGGTGTAGCATTGAGGGTTGGAGTGTGATTCAGAGTCTGTAGTCTCTCTTCACATTTTGTGTCCCTTTTGGCTACACACAGTGACTAGCCTCTTCAATGTCAAGAGCAGACAAATAGTATTGAACAGTTATAGGGCAGCTCTATTGTGAGCATTGCAAGGATAGGTTTTAAACAGAATTAGTATTGACAGATTGACAGATATAGGGCAGCTCTAGTGTGAGCTTTGCAGGAATTAGTATTGACCAGTTTTTGGAATCAAAGTGGCTAGAATTAGAACCAGACAAAGGAAACAAAGTATAGTTTGATAGGAATTGACCAGTTGTAGGAATTAGGACAAGCAGAATCATCACCAGATAAAGCCAAAGAACACAGAATTAAATCTGAGATCAATAGTGGATCTCCATAGCCCCAGGAATAGCAACACAGACCAATACCGAGATGATTAGGATCTCATTTAATACCAATGTGATACCAACAGATGTTTTACACATCCCATTTCCCTTCCCATCCAATTTCCCAGTTTTATGACACACACCATACCAGATAGCAGAGACAAAAGGCAACTCAGAGCATCAGAATCTGTAGTAACTTCTCATGAGACTAGAGAGAAGTCCCCCCACCAGACAGCAAGCCAGTCAATGTAGGACAGCTTGATCAGTCCCATAACCCTGAATACAACACTGTGTTTATTGGTGAAATTGTTACAAGTATGGATGTACTCAGAAAAACTCACACAAACACACACAACACCACAAGGAGTGACTTATGAACAAAACTAGTTGTTCTGTAATACTGATGAAGAGGCTAGCTGCTGTGCACAGCCAAAAAGGGACACAAAATGCAAGCAGAGACTACTGACTCTGAATCACACTCCAACCCTCAATACTACAACCACACACAACAACCACACACTCTTTTAGTTTGTGGGGGATTATAATGTGATAGAAGCAAGCAGTGGAATCAATAAGATGAGTTCTCAGACCTCAAATACACTTCAAATGGATGTGCTCTCTGATTTTCTAGACTTCTCTAAGTCACAAGACTTTTGCTACAGGAGGTGGTGACTTTGTTGCTGGGCCTCAAGGCAATATCACAAATGCACCATCCCAGATGCAGAGCACAATGCAATTCACTCTCTAAACACCCAAAACTAACCCAAAACCAATGTGCTCTTCCAAGAGACACTCCCAAACACAATCCACAAGAGCCACTGGGTTCAAACCAATGCACTCTAGCTTCCTAACTGATTGTAACTCCACAGGGTTTGAACCTATGCAAGTCAGAGAAACTCAAACTACACAATAACACTGTCCCACAAGCCAAAGGGTTTGAACCTCTGCCAACTGTAGTTTTGCACATCACATGGAACCCTTCACACCCAAGAGTGTGCATGCTCCAACCTCCCAAATGTCCCCCAGATGAACTTGGAGTCAATCACACTTCACACAGAGTCTTTACTGATGTGCACCAATCTCTATATTTGAAGTCTCCCCCTGAACTGAGCTGTGAGTGTCAACTTTTGCTTACACACTGCACAGAGGGCATTGGCTGGAAACTTGTATTCTACTCTATCTCTACCATATTTCTGCATGCTCTATTACAAATGTCATCCCCTTATCCAGTAAGGTCCTAGTGTCATAGTGCTCTATTCTGGTCCATCCAACCTCCTCTTGTATGGCATCATTATGATGTCAGCCATCTGTCATCAGGGCATAGTCTGATATGACTTATCACTAACCCAACAGTGCATACTTGGTACATCATTGAGGTACATAAACTACCTCTGAGCTTCATCTTCGGGAGAGCATGCATTCCACATGCTCTCTGCCTATTCCTGGCTCCTGAATTAGCCATGAGTTTGCCTGGGATATAATCATTTTGATTATTATTTTTGGGCATCCCTCCTTGGCACTCTTTCCCCTGGTTGTGCTCTTACACTGCCATCTTCCCTATGATTGAGAGCACACACATACTTTCCTTATGGCAGTGCGCTCTTGTGTCCCTGTCAATCTCTGGTGCCATGCTGCTTGGCTGCCAGGTTTTTCCACTCCTGTTCCTTGCATGTGTCTATGCATCTAGTGTTGAGCACATTGATTCCATGGTGAGTCTGACCCCTCCAGTGATATGCTGGGTATCAGGCTACCCACAAATTTTGTGAAAATAAAAGCATTATTTGTGATCTAGATGCTGTATTGAGGGCTATAGTGGAGACTTCACACTGATAGCTTACTACTAGATTGGTTGTTGAGTTAACTGGAGTCAAAATGGACACAGGGACAGTACCTGGATGGGCCAACCCTCTATGCCTTTGAATCAGAAGACTATTTCCCACCTAAACAAGATGCACCAAAGTCAAATCTAGGGGACACAGCCATGACAGTAGACCAAACATGAAGTAAAATGAACATCTAGATCAATCTCTAAGTCCTCGAAACAAAAGATAACTTATGGAAAAGACCTCTACTGAAGTCAGGACAAAACCTAAGGTCGTTGTCTATGATCTAGACCACCTGATGGCATTTGCCCACAATCCTAGGAGATAAAAATAGGTGTACCAGGCATTGAGATGTATGACACAATTGATTCGCAATCATGGAATACAATCTTGGTACCCTCGATCGATCTAGAAGATCAACGGTCACCTCAGCAACTTGTGCACTGCTGTGAGAAATGAATAAGGAAGCCATACAGCTCTCCAAGATTGAATAACAGAGGACCTACAGACCAGTAGGGCACTTCTAGATAATAGAATAAACCGCAGGAGCTCCGAGACAATGAATAAACATCTCGGAATCATGCAATTCTTGGAAATACATGACTCATTGTTTGTAAAATAAAGCTTGTATTGTACCATAATAATCTAGATACAAGACCCCTATACCTAGATATAGAATACTATAAATTACTGCCATCTAGACACATAACAGCAGGAAAGCATTTCCCCTTGTTTGTGCTAGTGGCTCATAGCTACCAAGTCAAATAAAGGATTTTATAAGTGCACATCCTTGACTGCATGAATAAGCTTTACAAAGTCAACCAAGTGAAAAACAGCACTCTAGATAAAGTAGAAAAGCCTAGAGAACTTAGAATTTGAACAATTGAAGAGTCTGTGTGCTCTAGAGTCTGTGTACTTGAAGTCAGGATCTGTGCATCCTTTGTAGAAGTCTGTGTGCTTCTTTGTCTCAAGTCTGCAAACTTGTGTAGTCAGAGTCTGTGTGCTCTTTGTAGAACCAGTGTGTTCTTTGATTGTTTCAGTTTGAAAGTAAATCTAGATCAGCTTTTTAGCACCTAGACAAAGTTATCCAAGTCTAAACAACTCGAATATACCTATAAAAACCCCTTTGCACTTATACCTCACTGTTGTGATAGTGTATCTTGTGTAAACATTTATAAAAGCCTTGAACAGAAGTTGAATTTGAGACAAAACTATCAAATCTAGGTTAAGAGTGCTTCTACCATACTCCACCTCAAACTTAATTGGTGATTTTGAGTGTGTGTGTGTTAGAGTGAGAGATAGACTCTAGATTGACGATCTAGAGTCAGGTTTCTTTTTGCACACTACCCATCACTGAGCACATCACTGGTATCGTCCTCAACCTGAACTCTGCACTCCACCTGTCATCACTTCAGACCACATTCTGCCTACACTCCTAGCACAGAAGTGCACTTTCTAGGCCTGGTTTCACAGTCTTAGTCTGTGGATCCAACAGAGCACAGTGAAAATTGCAGTTTTTGATGGCTACACCACCAGGGAGTGTGTCACCAATATAAAGCCAAGACACCACTATTCCATTTTGGTTCTTTGCACTGTGATATTCCAGAAGTATCTGTCAACAATTCCCAGTTTACATTCTGAACTCACTAAAGCATCTGACCACCTAATCAGTGCTAATGCCAATGATGGAGGGATTATGCCCTATTGCCTCTAATGGTTTAGGCTGCCTTAAAACTGAGGAGATACATTGAAATTAGCAGTTCGGCCTCAATACTGAGGTTTAAGGTCAGGAAAACATTGAAAAACCCCAATAAAGTATATATGGGCATGTGTGGAATCTTTGGTTTGGTGAAAGGCCACTGGAGAGATAAATCTGTGAAATTGGAGCATACAGAGCCCTGAGGCTCATCAGTGCTTGCTCCACATGCTTCCCTATCTTCCTTTGGTCTGAGGGCATATACTATTTTAATCCACTGTTAATAATATAAATCATTTTGATTATATTATCCCTGCCATTGGACTTAGTCCCAGTGGCCCTGAGTGAGCCAGCACAGCCACAGTTTCACAGGTCTAGAGTGCACCCTGTTCTCCTATTATATCATTGTGCTCTGTGGTGCCTGTTGATCCTTGATCAATGCTTCATGTCTGATTGCATCATTTCATGGTATTTCCCTCAGGTTGACTGCATGCAGTGTCAAGCACCTTGACTCTGACCCTAATGGTATTGTTCTGAACCAAAGACTGGCACTCCACCTGGTGTCAGCCCAGGCAATACAATCACCTATGCTCTACCTATCAGAGTGCACCCCTATACAGTTTGTTCTTCCCCATGGACCCTTGGTTGGTTCAAGTTGCCCCATTTTTGCATAATTTCACACATGGACACTTCTGGGGCATGTTAATGGTTGGCAGGAAATGCATGATGGGACATGGGATTTCTCCTATACCCAGATGTCAGGTAAGTTTTCTCAATCCTGAATTGACCACATGTATGTATCTATGCCCACTTTGAAAAACTGCAATAAGTGGTCAATATGGAATGCCCCAGTCAACTCAGACCACTGAGCTGTGTCAGTCAAAATAATGGATCCTACAGCACCATACACTGGTAAAGGCCACTGGACAATGCCACTTTGCCTCCTGACCAATGAAAAAGCCATTGTGGCAGTCAAAAAGATAGTCAACAGCATGGCTGCTGCCCTGAAAGCCCTACCACAATCAAGAAGTAGCAAAAAGAACCCCCAGACCATGTATGCAGAAGGGAAAGAAAAGATCTGAACAATGTTGAGGATGCATGCAAAGCATACCCTTCCTATAAAGAAGGCATAAATGAGAAAACTGCAGAAGCAAGTGGACAATGCACTGACCAACAAGACACTGAGTATTGAGGACCAGCTCATAACAGCTGCTCTACTCCAACAGAAAATACAGAAACTGCAGATAGAGATCAACAAATCCAGACAAATCTTGAATATGGTGCAATCTCAGCTGGATATAGAGACTGTGAATAAATATTAGCTGAACATGGATAATATCAAGAAACTGAGAGATACAATACAAGAACTAAGAGCTCTAGGGAGCCACTCATCAGTGTACCTGAAAAGATCTGATGCAATGGCAGAAGCTGCATGGAGCTTCTATGACAATCTACAGAGGGATGATGCCAACCCAGAGTTAAGTGCACAGGACATTGATAAGGCAATAGGCAATAGACTCAGTCCTGGCATATGTATCAGGAACTGGGCTATCTGGAAGAACAAATGACTTAGCATTCCCACTACAGTACAAGGAGATCTGGGAAGCACTTAAGAATGTCAAGAAAGGTTGAGCAACAGTTCTTGACAGCCTACCATATGAACTATGGTGGCTGTTCCATGCATGATTGCAGGAGAAGCAGGATAATGAGGAGAAGGTGGACATAATAGACATATTCTGAGCCATCTTTAATGATATCAAGTTGCATGGTATATCCCCAGGGAATGCCTTCAGTGAAGGATGGATATGCCCTCTGTACAAGAAAAAAGATAAAAGGGAAATTACTAACTACTGGCCAATTACACTCCTCAATGCTGACTACAAGACTATGACAAAAGCCCTAGCAAATAGGCTGGCAACTGTCATTGACAAGCTGATACACCTGGACCAGGCAGATTTTGTCAAGGGATGGAGTATCTTTGACCAAATCAAACTTGCTCAGAACATGGTCCACTATACTGAAGATGAAGAACATAATGGAGCCATTGTTGCACTGGACCAAGAGAAGGTTTATGATAAGATACACCATGAATACCTATGGTGTACTATGCTGAAGATGGGGATACCAAATGTATTTGTGTCCAAGATTAAACATCTATACCATGGATCAGAATCAATTGTTATAATAAACAGCAAGAAGAGCTCACTATTTCTAGTAACACAAGAGGTTCATCAAGGCAACCTGCTCTCTTGTCTATTGTTTAACATAGCAATAGAACCACTAGCACAGATGCTGTGGGCATCCACACTGAGGGGTTGCTCCATACCAAATATAAGGGATAAACTGATTGCAATGCTGTTCACTGATGATACAACCATCTACTTGTCAAAGGACAATAAGTGGACCTCCCTATGCAATATCCTAAACTCCTGGTGTAAGGCATCAGGTGCAAAATTTAATATTGAAAAAACCAAAGTTATACTGATTGGGACATATAACTACTGCTTTCAACTGATGACAATGAGAAAGATGCACCCTGACCATGAACAAATACCAGCCAACATCCAAATTGTACCTGATGGTGATGCTGTACAAATCCTTGGAGCATACATAGAAAACCTGGTGGACAATGTAGCTCCCTGGTCAACAATCCTAGATAAGATTCAGGATAAATTTGATGACTAGGAAAGAACACACCCAACTATTGAAGGTCACCACCTTCTCATCCAAATATATGCAGGTGGATTGACACAATTCCTCACCCATGCACAGGGCATGCCAGCCAAGGTACTAACAAATCTACAAGCAATGATTAGATGTTTTGCATGGGACAACCAAGGAAATGTACCTGTGAACAAGTCAATCCTAGCAGCTCCCAAACATGATGGTGGAATGCAAGTGCTGGATGTTGCAGTCAGAAACCAAATGATGAAGATAATGCACCTCAAGTTGTACCTTTGTTTAGATGAGGATCACCCAAAAGCTGCTTTTGTCAAGGACACAATTATACACAAGCATATATGAAAAAGTAGTCCCTGCAAGGTAGCTTTGGCTAACACAGTGCTCCAAACCTGGATGGTAAACCTACAAAAGAATACCAAACTGCCAAAACATATCACAGAAATGCTTAGAGTTGCTGAGACTTTCAATGTGAGGGTAGACTTGAAAATGCCTTCAAAAGAAATACAGTGGCAGATTCTGATATAGCACATATTGGACAATGAAAAAGCATGCAGAAGAAGTACAGCTCCAAGAACTGCACTTGCCTGATGGAACTGCACTTAGTTGAGATGACCAGTGATGCTGAAGATGTAGCAAGGAAGCTGAATGAGCTAGGCTACAGGCTGAGATGCAACTGTGGATGTGTTAGCTGCAAGCAAGACCATGAACATCTGGAATACATGGACCTGAATAAATGTACCAAGTGAGCCCAACATCTACTTGACAACTTATTGCACAAATGGGATCCCCACCAGCCAGACCAGAATAATGGCATGGTGTTATTGCAAGAGATGATGAAAAGTGAGAATGGCTTAATATGCTTTAACCCTGACCAGTGTGATCTGGTAATGAGCCTCAGGGCTCTGTATACTGCAATTTCATGGATTTGTCCCTCTAGCAGACTTTCAGCAAACCAAAGATTCCACACAAGCATATATATACTTTATAGGGCTTTTCCAATGATTTCCCAATATCAATACTGCAGAATTACCTCTGGAATACCATTTTTGACTTAAATCCTTGGATTTAGCACTGCCATTACCATAATAGGACATAGAGCACATTGCTGCATCAAAGTGCACAGATGCAGCCATGTGAACAGACCTTCTCAGTATTGATCTGACATCATAGGGGTTCAATAACAGCAATTTGATGATTTCTACAGCATGAACACCCTCTGGAGACTTTGGAATTAATTGGTTATTGCTGTATAACCACAAGACATCAATGCACACAATACTTTGGTGGTCCTCAGCTGTTACTAGTGCCATTATCAACTCTGAAACCACAAATAAGGCATAATTCTAATGCCAGCACAAGAAAATTAAAGATGGCAGTACAAATAAGACAATGTACAAGACCTGCTGTATAGTCAGGAGCTCAGAAACACATATGCTAATGCATAGCCCTTCAGATATACCACATGGACACCATTTTATTTATAAACTACTATATAAATCCAGTATTTTCATACTTTATACCAGTTACTCTCTTCATTCTGCACCCCCACCTTCATATATCCATCTGTTTACCTCAGTAACTCACCCAGAGTTGACAATACTGATAGCACATATTTAATAGTGATTTCATTCACCACAAATCTGAGCTTGATGTGCTCAAATCTGAGACACTTCACAACCATCCAGAGAACAAGATCATTGGTGTTCATCATTGATTTAACTCATTACCAACACTTGCTCAGTGTTAGTAAGTGATAACCATGTAGTACTCACCTCTTTTAGTTTTATAGGAAAGAATTAGCTTCAACTTCACAAGATATTAGTGGATCCATTTGGATGTCAAGAGCAGATGAATAGTGTTGAACAGTTATAGGGCAGTTCTATTGCAAGCATTGCAAGGATAGGTTTTGAACAGATTTAGTATTAACAGATTGACAGACATAGGCCAGCTCTTATATGAGCATTGCAAGGAATTAGTATGAGAATTACAGGGCAGCTCTAGCATGAGCTTTGCAGGAAATAGTATTGACCAGTTTTAGGAATTGAACTGACTGGAATTAGGACCAGACAAAGGAAACAAAGTATAGTTTTGACAAGGATTGACCAGTTATAGGAATTAGGACAAACAGAATCATCACCAGATAAAGCTAAAGAACACAGAATTAAATCTGAGATCAATAGTGGATCTCCATAGCCCCAGGAATAGTAACACAGACCAATACTGAGATGATTAGGATCTCATTTAATACCAACATAATACTGACAGCTCTTTTATACATCCCATCTTCCTTTCCATCCAGTTTCCCAGTTTTACAACACACACCAGACCAGATAACAGAGACAAAAGGCAACTCAGAGCATCAGAATCTGTAGTAACTTCTCACAAGACTAAAGAGAAGTCCCTCCCCAGACAACAAGCCAGTCAATGTAGGACAGCTTGATCAGTCCCATAACCCTGAATACAACACTGTGTTTATTGGTGAAATTGTTACAAGTATGGATGTACTCAGAAAAACTCACACAAACACACACAACACTGCAAGGAGTGACTTATGAACAAAACTAGTTGTTCTGTAATACCAACATAAAGCTGAGACACCACTATTCCATTTTGGTTCTTTGCACTGCAATATTCCAGAAGTATCCAACAACAATTCCCAGTTTACATTCTGAGCTCACTAAATCATCTGACCACCTCACCAACATATGAAATTCAGCATAATTGGTGTATCACCAATTATGCCAAGGGCCCATATCAAAGAACTGAGCAGAAAAGAGTGCACTCCTCTATCTGAGGCACAGGCAACTGAAGTTCCTAGAGTGATAACAGGTAGAGCACAAGGTTCAGGCCTCAGCAAGGTACCAGCAGGACCTCACTAGCCATGGGGCTAATGTGTTTGACATAAGATGTGCTCTACTCAATTGAAAAAGCAGAAGATGATGCAATCAGACATGAGGCAGCAATCAAAGATCACCAGACATGGCAGAGCCCAATGATTTCATTGGGGGAACAGAATACAATCTAGACCTATGATACAGTGGCAGTGCTGGCATGTGCAGGGCAACAGGGATAATATAATTGAAATGAGTATTATTACTAGAGTAATTAAAAACCCATATGCCCTTGGACTAGAGGATGATAGAGAAGCATATGGAAGGTATGCTCTCCCAAGAACAATGCATGGAAATAGCACATGTTGCTCAGGAATATAAAAAGCACCCTCTGCTGAGCAGGCAATGACTCACTCAGACTAAAATCTGACAGCCAAGCAGAAATGAGTCAGAATGATGCCATAGGAGTGGTTTTGGCCATACAGGAGGAGTGCTCAAACAACTCCAGGACCTTTACCAGATATGTAGATCCCATTTGTAATGGAGAGCACATATAAATACAGTAGATACAAAGTAGTAGAAAAAGAAGCTTCTAGCCCACCTCTGTGCAGCATGATTGACTCTAAGTTCATCTAGGGGATGTTTAGGAGGTCATGGCATGTGCACTCTTGTGTGTGAAGGGTTTCTTGTGATACATGAAGCTACAGTCAGCAGAGGTTCAAACCCTTCAGCTTGTGGGACAGTGTTTTGTGTGTTTTGGGTTTCTCTGGCTCACATAGGTTCAAACCCTGTGGAGTTATGATCAGTTAGGAAGCTAGAGTGCATTGGTTTGAACCTAGTGGCTCTCATGGATTGTGTTTGGGAGTGTCTCTTGGAAGAGCACATTGTGTGTTTTTGAGAGCAAATTGCATTGTGCTGACATGCCCCCAGGTAGTGTAGCCATGTAAAAATGCAAATTCCACCATGCACTGTGGGATCCACAGGCTAGGACTGTGAAACCAGGCCTAGAGAGTGTGCTCCTGTGCTAGGAGTGTAGGCCAAATATAGCCTGAAGTGATGACCAGTGGAGTGCAGAGTTCAGGCTGAGAATGATACAGGATAGGTCAGACTCACCATGGAATTGATGCACTCAACACCTAGACACATGGACATGTGCTAGGAACTGGAGCAGGAAAACACAGCAGCTGAGTGGTGAGGCACCAGAGATCAACAGGGACACCAGAGTGCACTGACATAAGGAAAGTACATGTGCACTCTTGATCATGGGGAAGGTGGCAGTGTAAGCATGTGACTAAGGGAAGAGTGCCAAGGTGGAGCACCCAAAAATAATAATCAAAATGATTATATCCTGGGCAAACTCATGGCTAAATTTGGAAGCCAGAAATAGACAGCAAGCATGCAGAACATGCACTCTCCTGAAGATGAAGCTCAGAGGTAGCACATGTACCTCAATGACATACCGAGTACATGCTGTCAGGTTAATGACAAGTCATATCAGACTATACCCTGACAACAGACAGCCAACATCATAATGATGCCATATGAGAAGTGGTTGGATGGACCAGAATAGAGTGCTACAACCCTAGGACCATTACTGGATAAGGGGATAACATTTGCAATAGCACATGTATAAATACAGTAGAAATAGAGTAGAATACAAGTTTTCAGCCAGCACCCTCTGTGTAGTGTGTAAGCAAAAGTTGACACTCACAGCTCAGTTCAGGGGGAGACTTCAAATATAGAGATTGGTGCACATCAGTAAAGACTCTGTGTGAAGTGTAATCGATTCTAAGTTCATCTAGGGGACATTTGGGAGGTCAGAGCATGTGTGCTCTTGGGTGTGAAAGGTTCCATGTGACATGTGAAACTACAGTCAGCAGAGGTTCAAACCCTTTGGCTTATGGGACAGTGTTAGTGTGTTAGGGTTTCTCTGGCTCACATAGGTTCAAACCCTGTGGAGTTATGATCAGTTAGGAAGCCAGAGCACATTGGCTCAAACCCAGTGGCTCTCATGGATTGTATTTGGGAGCATCTCTGTTATGGATATCATGCTCTTGACTTGGCCCTTGAGTCTACAGATGCATGTACTCGGGCTTATCAATAATTTACTAGTATCTTCCTTCACTTTCTATTACTTTCTATTACTTTCTGTTAATTTCCTGAATCTTCTTACTGATGCTAGAAGATTATAGAAGACTGTAGAAGAATAGTTACTCCGAAACCATTTAGTATATAAAAACCACCTGTAGTACATACAGAGAATAAATCAATCTTACTACCAACTCAACTCCACTACAGTGTGAACAACTACTAAGTCATTTGGACCAGTTACACCAAGCACTTGCCATTCTGAGCTATCCAACTACACCTAGCACTTGTTGGAACATTCACACTCAGTGGACCATCCCTCTTGGTGGTTATCTGAACTGTAATTCTTAACAATCTCTCAAAAGAGTGCATTGCTTTTGGGTTAATTTTGTGTGTTTAGAGAGCAAATTGTGTTGTGCTCTGCATCTGGGATGGTGCATTTGTGATATTGCCTTGAGGCCTGGCAACATAGTTGCCACCTCCTGTAGTAAAAGTTGTTAGACTTAGAGAAGTCTAGAAAATCAGAGAGCACATCCATTGATGAGGTGGTCAGATGGTTTAGTGATCTCTGAACGTAAACTGGTGAATAGTTGTCAGATACTTCTGGAATATCGCCATGTGAAGAACCAAAATGGAAATAGTGGTGTCTCAGCTTTGTGTCAGTATTACAGAACAACTAGTTTTGTTCATAAGCCACTCCTTGGGTGTGTTGTTTGTTTGTGCGCAAGCTTTCTGAGTACCTCTGTACTCATGTCATTCCACCAGCAAAACACTATACGTATTCTGTACTGGATGAATCAGGCTGTCCTACATTGACTGGCTTGTTGTCTTTGGGGGGGACTTCTCTCTAGTCTCGTGAGAAGTTACTACAGATTCCGATGCTCTGAGTCGCCTTTGGTCTCTGTTATCTGGTCTGGTGGGTGTTGTAAAACTGGGAAACTGGATGGGAAAGAAACTGGGATGTGTAAAATGTCTGTCGGTATTATGTCAGTATTAAATGAGCTCCTAATCATCTCGGTATGGGTCTGTGTCAATGTTTCTGTGGCTATGGCAGTGCAATAGCGGGTCTCATCTTTATTTCTGGTCTCCTCAGCTTTATCTGTGACAATTCTGTTCGCCCTAATTCCTATAAACTGTCAATCTCTGTCAAAACTATACTTTGTTTCCTTTGTCTGGTCCTATCTTTTGTCAAATCAATTCCTATAACTGGTCGATACTATTTCCTGCGAAGCTCACAATAGAGCTGCCCTATATCTGTCAATCTGTCAATACTAAATCTGTTCAAAACCTATCCTGGCAACGCTTGCAATAGAGCTGCCCTACAACTATCCAATACTATTCATCTGCTCTGGATGCCCAAATGGGTTCACTAATGTCTTGTGAAAATGAAAACTGTTAAAACTAATCTGATCTTGTGAAATTGAAGCTAATTCTTTCCTATAAAACTAAAAGAGGTGAGTACTGCACAGTTATCACTTACTAACACTGAGCAAATGCCAGTAATGAAGTAAAACAATGATGAGAGTCAAGGTTTTAGGTCGATGGATGGTTGTGAAGCATCTTGGCTTTAACTATGTCAAGCTCAGCTTTGTGGCAAACAAAATCGCTGTTAAACATGTACTATCAGTATTGTCAAAGCTGGGTGAGTTACTGAGGTAAACAAGTCGATGTGTGTATGTGGGGGAATGGAATAGAGGGAGTAACTGGTGTACAGTATGAAATGACTGTGTTTATATAGTAAGATATAAATAAAATGGTGTCCTTGTGGTATACCTGAAGGGCTATGCATTAGCATATATGTTTCTGACCTTCTGACTACACAGCAGGTCTTGTGCATTGTCTTATTCGTGCCTGCGCCTTTGATTTTCATAGTTCTGGCATTAGATTATGCCTTATTCATAGTGTCGGAGTTGAGAATACTCATCAGAAAGGACTGAGTACCACCAAAGTATCATGTGTGTTGACGTCTCATGGTTATACAGCAATAACCAATTAATTCCAAAGTCACCAAAGAGTGTTCATGCTGTGGAAATCATCAAATTGCTGTGATGAAGCCCCTATGATTGCTGGATCAATGTCAAGAAGCTCCACTCACATGGCTGCGCCTGTGTGCTTTGATGCAGCAATGCCGGAGATGTCAGCAATGCGCTCTAGGTCCTATTGTGGTAATGGCAGCACTAAATCCGTGGCTCTAGGTCAAAATTGGAGTTGTCAGAGTATTGGCATCAGGAAAGCATCAGAAAAGCCCTATAAAGTATATATGGGCTTGTGTGGAATCATTGGTTTGCTGAAAGTCCGCTAAAGGGATAAATCCATGAAATTGGAGTGTACAGAGCCCTGAGGCTCATCACAGTTTGAAGCATATTTGAGGTCTGAGAACTCATCTTATTGATTCCACTGCTTGGTTCTATTGCATTATAATCCCCTATGAACTAAAGAGTGTGTGGTTGTAGCATCAAGAGTTGGAGTGTGGTTCAGAGTCTGTAGTCTCTGCTCACATTTTGTGCCCCTTTTGGCTGTGCACAGCAACTTGCCTCTTCAGCACTCTGCATCTGAGATGGTCCATTTGTGATCTTTGCCTTGAGGCCCAGTGACAAAGTCACCACCTTCTGTAGCAAGTCTTTAGACTTAGAGAAGTCTAGAAAATTGGAGAGTGCATCTGTTTAAAGCATATTCAAGGTCTAAGAACTTGTCTTAATAATTCCACTGCTTGCTTCTATTGCATTATAATCCCCCACAAACTAAAGAGTGTGTGGTTGTAGCACCAAGAGTAGGAGTGTGATTCAGAGTCAGTAGTCTCTGCTCACATTTTGTGTCCTTCTTGGCTGTGCACAGCAACTAGCATCTTCACTGGATTTACTCTTCACCCACCATGATTGCTTTTCAGCATAGTCTCACAGAAAGAAATTGTGACTGTTGACATTAAGTCTAGAAGCATTTTCAAGCACAGAATAGCCTGAGAACCAGTCAGACAGTTGTTCAGCATTTCAAAACAGTCTTGTGTCAGTGATAAGTTGCATTCAGGTGCACATTGTATCAGTTATTCTGCATCAGTGATTAATATAGTACTATAAAAGTCATATCAATCAAAACACTATTCATTCATTGTATTACAAAGCAAATACATATCTCCATGTGTCATTCATGGCAAGCTGTATATTAGCTATACTTAGCTATGTGTTCATGAGATGGGTTTCACAGTGGAATAATTTATAGGCTCAAGTTTACATAAGCAGCTGAACATTAGAATAGTGGTAAACTTATTGGTATATCCAACTAAAAGTTGTCTGTTAATAAACATAGATAAAATAGCTTGACATAAAAGTACTAAGTATTGAAGAACTGAAAACACTTAAAATCAATATCTTTTACAGGTTATGGATTTATAGTGTGTTTATTTCAAAAGGAAATACAAAAACTAATGCATTATAGATCTATAGAGCAAATAATTATGACAATGTAGCAATATGGGCCTGACATTTTGTGAGGTCTTTAAAACATTTTGAGGCTTCAAGAGAGTGACCAATATCTTTAAACATCTGCATGGCCTTTTCTAGCTTGATAGTACCTTCTAGGTACTCATTTGTCTTATGCAAAATATCTCCCAAACTTTGCAAACATTGTGCTGCTCCAAGAAGGCTACCAATATCTTCAAACTTCTGCATAGCCTTTTCCAGTTTGATAGTAGCTTCTGAGTACTGATATGTCATATCTAAAATATCTCCCAAACTTTGCAAACATTGTGCTGCTCCAAGATGGTCACCAATATCTTCAAACTTCTGCATAGCCTTTTCCAGCCCGATAGTAGCTTCTGAGTACTCATTTGTCATGTGCAAAATATCTCCCAAACTTTGCAAACATTGTGCTGCTCCAAGATGGTCACCAATATCTTCAAACTTCTGCATAGCATTTTCCAGCCTGATAGTAGCTTCTGAGTACTGATATGTCATATACAAAATATCTCCCAAGCTTCTCAAACATTGTGCTGCTCCAAGATGGTCACCAATATCTTCAAACTTCTGCATAGCCTTTTCCAGTTTGATAGTAGCTTCTGAGTACTCATTTGTCATGCGCAAAATATTTCCCAAACTTTGCAAACATTGTGCTGCTCCAAGAAGGCTACCAATATCTTCAAACTTCTGCATGCAGCCTGATAGTAGCTTCTGAGTACTGATATGTCATATATAAAATATTTGTGCTGCTCCAAGATGGTCACCAATATCTTCAAACTTCTGCATAGCCTTTTCCAGTTTGTAGTAGCTTCTGAGTACTCATTGTGCGACCCATACAAGACTCATGCGCAAAATATTTCCCAAACTTTGCAAACATTGTGCTGCTCCAAGAAGGCTACCAATATCTTCAAACTTCTGCATAGCCTTTTCCAGTTTGATAGTAGCTTCTGAGTACTCATTTGTCATGCGCAAAATATCTCCCAAACTTTGCAAACATTGTGCTGCTCCAAGAAGGCTACCAATATCTTCAAACTTCTGCATAGCCTTTTCCAGTTTGATAGTAGCTTCTGAGTACTGATCTGTCATGTGCAAAATATCTCCCAAACTTTGCAAACATTGTGCTGCTCCAAGAAGGCTACCAATATCTTCAAACTTCTGCATAGCCTTTTCCAGTTTGATAGTAGCTTCTGAGTACTGATCTGTCATGTGCAAAATATCTCCCAAACTTTGCAAACATTGTGCTGCTCCATGATAGTTATCAGAATCTTCAAAGATTCCCATAGCTTTATAAGCAGCTTCCTCTGCTAGTATCTGTTTATCAATTTGGTGATATTGTTTACTCAACAAATGCAATGCCTGTGCATACATTAATTTCTTATTTTTTATTTCTTCTGTAGATATCATTTTCATCAACAGTTTCTCTGAATCTGAAATCAAATACTGGAAATAACAAAAGATGTAGATTGTTTCTAAATCATTTTCTGAAATATCACTATTTAGTATATTATATGATATCCATTCAATATTTTTAGAATGTAAGGCCATGGACTTTGTCTTTTCTCCTAACATTATATATTCAGATTGATTTTTGTATATGTCATTCATATAGAAAAGAGAAATCTGGTTGTAAATATTCATATCTAGTTGTAGAGAAGATCTCTGAAGATACTCTTGAATTGGTGATAACATTTTCAACCCTTCTTTGTTATCTTCATATACAATTCCAGATTGTAATAACTTTGATATAACCAAGTCTTGTTGAGGAACATTGGGCAGTAATTCATATATTAAACTGGCCCATGTTGGAAGACCATTAGGCAAATGACATAGTACACTCAGTAATTGCAATGTGTTTGGTTCTGATATAAGCAATGATGATTTAAGACTTAATTCAATTGAAACATCAACACTTGATAATCTGTCACTTTGAACTCCTGGCTTTTTTAACAATATTGTCTTTTCTTTATGCCAACTTCTAACAAGTATCTTTGGAGCAAGGATTTTTGCTTGATAAGCCATTATTGTAATGGCTAATGGCCATCCATCTAGCTCTTTGACTAGCTCTTTGACACTCTCTGTACTACTAGAGCATCTTGAAAGAGTACAAAAAATATTCAGTGATGCAGACTCATTGATTTGTGACAGGCCATTAGGTGGCAGTATCAACCAGTTAACATCCTCAATTGGAGAAACACTTCCTCTCATAGTAATCATCAAAGTGATTTGTGTTATAGAGTTTAATTGTGCTAAGAGCACTTGAATACTGTGCTGATCACTGCTTTGATCCCAAAGGGTCTCAAAGTTATCAAACACCAGAATTGTTGGTTTAAACACAGAATGAAGCTGTTTGACTACATCACCAGTCACTTTCAGCTCCATAACCTTCATCACAGTCTGCAGTAAAGCCTCCACAGTACAATCAACACTGCAGACTATATCACAAGGAATGAAATATCTGTGAGCTCCATATTTGGTTTTTATATCTTCATCATTTAATATTTTCAAGGCCAGAGATGTTTTTCCCATGCCTCCAAATCCCATGATGATAATGGAATGAGGAGAATCAGCACAAAGATTCTTTATGCCCTCTTGGACTAAATCATCTCTACCTAAGAAAACAGATGGAGCTGGTGGAGGAATAGCAGAGATCATGACACTGTTAATAAGTGGACTATTATCAGAACTACTACTATACTTCAAAGAGTGCAAATAGACATACTTGACAGGTTCAGCCTTAGAATGACTTGGCATCTATAAGAAAGTTAGCATCTGTAGATATTCAACTAGCATAGTTATTCACCAGATGGTTATGGATATGAGTAATCTTTACATCAAGCTCTTTGACATTTACACCAACCTCTTCAACCTGGCCAACCACAGTGAAAACAGCAGTTCCCTTGAGAAAAGATTAGTATCTTTCTCATAGTTTTGCAGTAAACACATACCACAAACTTATCTCGCATTTCCTTAACATAATCCTTGTGCTTCTGAATGCGATCTAGAATGGCCTTGCCTCGAAATGGTTTCTTTATTGTAGCACAGAACCCAGTCTTTCCATAGATTTTACTCAAATCGTCTTTCAAATCCCGAAGGTGACTGATGATGACAGAAATCAGTCCTGGTATTTTAAACGAGATGGAGGAGTGAGACGGACCTGACAAACTCACTACCCATTTGCTCTAGACGTGCCAGCGAACGAGTTGGAGCATCCGTCAGGGATCCACCTCGCTCAAGTAACTTGATGTCCTCGGAGACAGAGCGTAGCATCTCGTCAAGGTACTTGATAGTATCCTCGACCTCATCGCGGGCCTTTTTGTCAGCCTGGATAATATAAATCTATCAATAATTCTGATTGCTGTAGAGCGACACGAACTCGCACCTGGGCTAGCTCCAGAATAGGAAGCACAATGTTCGCAATGGCCTTTGCGATACCAGTGGGATCCAGTTCACCTGCGCCAGCAAGGACTTTGAAAACAAGACTAGCATTCGACATCCAGTCGGTATCATCTGGAGCGAGATTCGGAGGCGCAAGGATCGCAGATCGGTCGGGCGCCGCCGCACTCGGGGACAGAGATGGAGGTTGAGAAGTTGTTTGCATTGTTGTTAATACGATGTACAGTCGATGGTGAGGGTACGAGTGAAAGATGTAAGGCTGTGATATGAATCTGATGGGGACGAGGTAAGTTTCCCCACGCACTGTCACTTGACCACTTGCAGCCACCGCCTCAAGTGAAACTGATATTTATGCCGTGTCCTACCCCGAGTTGAACCTTCCCTGGCGAAGAAAGTATCTCGAAGTCGGTTGGAAGAAACCACAGGATTTTGCCAGAATCTGTTGCGATGATGAGGAATTCAAACGTGGGTATATCTTAGGTGATTCACAAGTGCATAGGAATTGTGCGTCAGTTTCTATATTTCTCTTCTTTGCATCCTGATCCTGCTCAAGGTGACCTGATGCAACCAAATTGCTCACTTTGCTCTCCTGGCTTTGGATTGTCCGCCCAGTTCTTACATCGACAGTGAGCAAGATGTACCAATGACCATGTTAGCCCGTCGACGGCGCGGAAGGCTCCAGTCAATCGATATCAGAGACCTCTTTCCCTGTCGACAGCGACTTCGTGTCTTCTCTTACTCCACCGACGACCTTTACTCGTTTATATCGTCCCCGGTACCTGGCTGGCTCGCCGTGCTAAAGAACATCATCGCATCAGCCCCAGAGAAAGCATCGCGAGAGTCCCGGTGAAGAACATGGCTTTAATGACATGGGCATCGA
This sequence comes from Armillaria sp. CMW 4456, assembly GCA_028551335.1. Classification (NCBI taxonomy): domain Eukaryota; kingdom Fungi; phylum Basidiomycota; class Agaricomycetes; order Agaricales; family Physalacriaceae; genus Armillaria; species Armillaria sp. CMW 4456. The sequence continues at coordinate 2,068 of JANDKJ010000700.1, read as the reverse complement.
CACTTGAGGTCGACGATTATTCCTCGACGGGTATGTTGGATGAAGCAATGGCGGGTTGAGATGATCGCGGTGATCTTCCTTTCGAAGTCGTGCTGTGGTAAGCTCTGTCTTCTCTCATACTTGTGTGTCTCACTGAAAGCGTGTAAAGACTGTTTACCGTCTCGCTGTGTTAACAAATTCAGACCACAGCTCTAGAAGGATCGCTTCCACCGATTCATGGCATCATCATCCTCGGGGTCGCCATCTCAAGAACTACGATGCTACAGACGCTTGAATGCCACGGTACCAGCCCGACGCTATGTATTGAGTTCACCGACGAAATACTACAAGTTACTAATCCCTTGAACGTTTGCAACTTTCACGCCATCCCATCTTCGTGCATCAATTGCGTCGAATAGGCATCGTCCAAGGATTTGTTGTGGTGCTGGAGGCGAGGAATGTCTTGCCAGAGAGAGATTTACAGTGCGTATCTTGATTGCCACTGTTCCAGACCTGAGCGTGATGTGTTGTTCTGCCAGAGTTGGACAGAACCATGTCCATAAGATCTTATCGCTCCGACGACGACCCTCGATATCTCGCCGTTCCCCTTATCACCCACCATATTCATCATGCGAAGCCAAGATGCGCACTCATAGTCAAGACAGAATTTCTGGCTCGCATCGCTCCTTGTACTCTTTTGCTCCAGGTCTGGGGATTGGATCGGTATGGAATACGAGGCATGTTCAACGGACCTCTCTCCGGACCCCTTCTTCCAAGGGTTACAACACCCATTGCGAGGTGTCTTTGTAGCACAGATGGGCTCTTGTCAGCTTGCTGCATAGCTACGATGACGAGATACACAATCCATGCGAGCCGTGGTTTCACCAGATCTGCGAAGACATGGACGTTATCATTCGTAATTGGCTCTGCACCAATGTTAATGTGTCGATAAATAGTCGGGTCGGCCGCCTTGTCTACGTTTCGAAAGCATCAGAAAAGTACTGGTGACCACGACAAAAGTCTTATTGTGAGATACTGTTACAGTGCTTGCTTATCCCTATCCAGCTGACACTTGGCTTACATATAGGTGTTTTCTTATGTGCCAGCGGGGACCCTAATTTTGGCTATATGCTGTGCTTAAGACAATTGGATGTTAAAGTTTTCAGGGAAGCACAGCTCCGATTATATTAGGAATGCTCATTTCCAATGGGGTGAGCCATAGGTTCTAAGGTACAACCTGTCAATCAATGAGCGTACCAGCCATGCTTGCCATAAGCTAAACGACGTGACTGATCTCCTCAACCAGACTTCGATACTGTCGTCGACTATTTATGTCACAGTCCGGTGCGCCCGCAAGTCCACGTTCCTTGTCACGATGATGAGGGTAGGCCACCCAGGCCGTAGACCACGGCTGAATCGACAGGTAGCGTATTCAACAGACGGTCGAATGGAGGAATTCATGCCTGATATTTCTGCACGGATACGGCTCTCATTGCTGCTGCCGATGCGTTGCGAACCCTCCATTCCCCCCGAGCAGAGGGATATATCACAGCCCTGTCCTGCATACTGACAGTCTGTTGATCCACACAGCTGACAACAGAAGAGTTGGTCCTCGCCTTCTACCTCGACATGCAGCGTAGCTACGGGCTTGGGATTGATGTCCTGCGACCGTCTCCGGTGAAGTGTATCCACCTCGTGGATGGTAACAGTAACGCATAACAAGGCTTCTGCGACGATGGCAAGGTTGAATGGGGGTGTCGTGTCGTATTGTCAAGAATTGCGCTTCGCCGTCTCCGTGCACCAGGAGAGAACTTTGTCTCCCACATACCGCCCTCTTTGATTGATTCCAAAAGCTCGCTCGTAGAGGAACGGTGATTTACGTTTCGCAAGCGCAATGGGCAGGGGGAAAGGGTGCGCATAGGAGCCTTCGGATGAGGTGCAGGAAAAGTGAGAGGTGAATGCTGGGACTGGCTGGCTATCGATGGTGCACGAGAAATGGAATGACAGGTTTCACTCCGTATGATCGTCCGCAGCTTGGACGTGTGTCTCAATCTGCTTCTTCGTCATTGCGCCCGGCCTCGCATGGCGT